>JAOBRC010644564.1:0-10719 GCA_027575255.1 Scolionema suvaense
GGCACGCATTTATTTTAATTGTTTTTGTCAACTTAGGTTAAATAGTTGAGTAAGCTTGGTAAATTTTATGTACAGTTATTTGACTGATGATGAACAATGTTGTTCGAAACATGTCTCGAATCAAAAGTGTAGTATTCTTTTTACAGAATGAAGTTTTCATAAAAATACACAGGACACACTTGTCATTAATTTTGGAGAATAGACGAGCCGATCTTCTGTCACTTGGCGTTCATCGTAGAGCATCATAGAGCTTAATTTTAGTTGTGGCTCTCCAACCAACCCTAACCTGGAACCAGATCTCTCCATCCCTTTATACTGGAGCTTGAGGCTCTTAACCGTGTACAGGGAAAGGAGATCTGGCAACTGTCGCACCAAAATTCGTCTGAGCTCTATTGATGCAGTCCTCACTATGAATGATTTATAAGCCACTACCACAATGCAAGACATCTCACAGGAAAGCTAGTGCTTTTGTCTCTGCCCTCTCATGAATTATTTATGAGCAACTTTCAATGCACTTCACCATTAAACAAATGCACGACTGTCGTCAGATGCTCATTCCGAACACGGGAACAGAACTGTTAGGCTCCCATGAGAGGAAGAGCATCTGATTTCAGGTTAACCAACCTCGATCCGATCCAATCAGTTCCATCATATCCTTCAGCTGATTATGTAACATGACATCCCCATATTCAAGGTGAGAGCATATGAGTTTACATGATTGATTTAAGACAGTTTTATTGACAAACTTAGAAAGGCATTTTAAACAAGCAATGCCTTTTCTTGCTTTAGACACCGCTTCAAGGATATGCACTCAAAAGTTCCATTTCTCATCAAAAGTGAGGCCAAGATGCCTGCTGAATAAAGTAAAATATTAATGAGTGCGCAAGTCACCTCCACGTACGTGGAGTTAAGGTTTCACTGGGGTCAAAAAATGCATATCCAACATTTTGTAGTATGTTCATTCTAAGGCCAATTTAGGACACAAAATAATGCAACAAAAAACTGACTTTCTTCATAGTTTGCAGAGGGGTTGAATCCCCCACCTTCTTGGTCAATCCCCTCCCCTTTTTAGCATCCCCTCCCTTTCTAAAATTTTGGCAACGACCCTTCTCCCTTTGCGCGCGTGCGTGCGCTATCCTGGTGCGTGCACGTTGACCGCCACCTATCAATGTGCACATCACGCAACCTGTTTCAGACATTCATACATGCAACTTTAATACTTGTAAGCAAAGGTTTTCCTGAAGAATACAGTATTTCCTGGTCAAAGAGGCAATGTAATGAAGGCATTTGACGCGCAATTTACAACTATTCTTAGCGCATTTCACGCAAGAACTAGACAAATAGTAAATTATGCCATATCATAACACTAATCTGGTATCTAGCACGAGCATAACACTGTGACCATTTCTTCTTTAGCAATCATCCCTACCCTATTTACCTAATCCCCCCTTTTGCTCATCCCCACCCTTTCTACAGAAAAAATTTCATCTCCCCCTTTCTGCAATTTGTTGGAAAGTCCATCCCCCACCCTTCTTAAAGGGGGGGTTCATACTATGTTCTTGGGACTTGCTCACTTCCCATCATGGGACCTTACAGCATCATAATACAGACCCCAAACCCAGAACTCTAGAAAAGTAATTACAACCACAGTAAAGGGACAAATTGTTCTCAGACAAATAAGCAATCTCAGTGGCACAGCGATCATCCCTCGGCAAATTGGCCACTACGATTGATCCCAATTCCAGAGAGAAGGTCTATTTGAATGACATTCATGAAATAAGTTGTAGCCAATTTTGCACCAGCTGTAAGCTATTAGGAGAAAAGAACTCATTTAGCTTGTCTTTCCTGTTTCTGGGTTAACTTGATAATAAAATTTTCAGTAGTTTCCGCAATTCTTCGATATGCATAACTCTTTACAAACGAAAAAATTCAATGTAAAACACTAATTATGTGAATAATAAAACTACTGCGAGCAGGAACGTCCACCGTAGACTACAGTCAATAAAAATATATTCAAGAAGTGCAAGCACGCATGAAAAACCAAAGGAATAAATAACATAAAGATTGGGACTAACTCATGCAACAATCCGTCATGAACTGTGGCACCTTTTGAGATCAGCCTCCTCACAGCACGAACATATCCAGCACTGCACGCCATGTACAAGAGACTTTTTCTACCATAATATGTCTCCCAAATGATCTCATGACCCTGCTGAATCTGCTGTTTCTCTTCAATAAAGTAATTGGTACCTGTATGCAAAAAATTATTACAGAAGGGACATGAATTTGTAAACACTCCTAGAATCATCATAACATACTGACCCAAACAATGCAGTTTTCCTACCAAATCTGATGTGTATCATCCATTGCATTAGGGTCCTATTTAGCTATTACTTTCCTTCTACAGTAGCTTGAACATTGGGTTTCAGGGCATCAGTTTGTCAGCACATATGAGAACACTGGAGTGAGATTGTTGTACACTAAGCCATAAAATAGTGAAGCATCAGACAATTTGACTTCAAACAATACTTTTTCAGCTTATAACTGGTAAAATAGTGACCAACAAGTGATAGCACAAACCACAAACGTCAACCTGCTTCACAGGCCACCTTGCTTCAACACGCTTGACGCAGAGGACTCAAAATGTCCTCAAAGAGCGAGCAGGCTACACAAACCTGAGCAGCGAAGCATCGGCCTAAAATTCATGAATAACTTTTAACAATTCCAGGCTTCTTTTGTCAAACGGTACACAGATCTTTTAGAACTTACTTTTTGACACTATTCTCCACTCTATTTCATACAACGGCATCTTCTTTGAACGACAGGGAGCATTGCAGGATTTAATAAACAAAAACGAATGTTTAATGTTGTGCAAACATAGTGAGAGAGACAGGACAGATGATGGTAATGGAAGTTGCTTGCTTGGTAGACACAGTTTAAGAGTGCAATGAAAATAAATTCCTGGCATGTGCTGTCGGCTGCAAAAATAGAACAAATGCATTGCCATAAAGTTGATGCGCACGTCTACACATTATTCTGGCATTATTCGAAAAATTTTCTTAAAGGGGAACAATGGTCAAAAATGAAATTTTAACAGATGATAGAGCACAGCAGAGCATGGTATTTCCCATCAACATCACAACAAAAGCTTGCTTTCTCTGTAGATATATGCTCCCAAAGTGCAGCAGCTACCATCTTGCCACTAATTATGCATGATGTCACTGGTGTCACACTCGAATTATCTACGTTTTGTTTCCAAAATACTCGGCATTGAATTATTGTAACGGGTTGTTTCTTTCATTTCATCATGACCCTAAGCAATATGCTTAAGATCCAATACAGAAAATAACATAAGGTTTTGTGTTACTAAGAAAATAGCAGTGCTTGGCAACGGACTCCAATGACATCATAAAAAATCAAGATGGTAGCTTCTAGACTTTGAGAGCAAATATCTAGAGAACTAAGCAAGCTTTGCTATGATGTTGATCGGGAATCCCATGTTTTGCTGTGCTCTATCTTCTGTTAAAATTTCATTTTTGACCATTGTTCCCCTTTAACAATGCTGGCAACAATTCTGACATCATCAAGATTTGGACAATGAAAGGCGCCAAAAGTTCACTCGTTTATCAATATTCCTACCAAGTTGTATGTTTCCAGTTAAGTATTTTTGGTTTTAACAAGGGGGAGTAATTTTATTCCCCCCAACTTTTTAACATACGCGAACAGTGCAACCATAATAGGTCTAAATTAATTCCAGATGTCTTCTCTTAACTAAGGTAAACGTTATTCTAACAACTCAGGAAATCATTGTATTGTTTAGGTAAATCCCGATAGGAGAACGTGATTGCTTACTTTTCAGAGATAACTTCGAAGGATTATACTTCAAAGCTTCAAGTAAATTCATATAGTAAGCTACAAACTGATTACCTTTCTTTACATGCCCTTCGCATAGTGGAGGCCTGAAACCCCCTGAAACCCCCTGAAATTTCCCGCTACTTTTGTAAATTTTGTGCTTTATGTCCATTTGCTGAATGGATGCGACAGTTGAAGCATTCTTGTGCATTTCACTATGTTCTAACTTCATACGTTATATGGTATGAATATAAAACTAGTGAACTCATTGCTGTAAAATTTGCAATTGAGCAAAATGTACAACCGTTCAACCTCTGCTATGCTGAGGGTAGGGAAACTAGGTGCCAAAACCTCAGTAATGACAGGGTTAAGAACACTTAGCATGTAAAATGGAATGAACAAGATCTCATGTAGGTTCACGGGAAATCAATACAGAGGTCAACTACACTGCACTAAAGAACAATGTAGCAAAATCTCACCTTCGTTGGTTAATAAATCAATCATCTTGTCATCTTTCTTATCAAATGCATAGCTAGCGGGACTCTTCCCATGAATATCAATGCAAAGAACATTAGCATTATGATCTAATAAAGCTTTGGCACATTCTAGTGCTCCAACTTTTGCCGCTACATGGAGTGGAGACAACTAAAATGAAAACAAAGCCTATAATGTTCGAATGAAATTACTTAATCAGATTCTATTACCTCCTTACAGACGTTCATCTTACCAACATCAAAAAATAACAAAAATACATTTGTACATAATGCAGTAAATACAAATTTAGCATTTTTGCACCTCCACAGCAATACGTGCTTCATGTATTTTTATTCTGTAAGTGAACTTCGTGTTTCGAGTAGATGGTTTTTGAGAACAGTTGGTTAAACATATTAACGTTTTGGTGGGCACAGAGCCCAAGTGCTTATAGGTGGAAAATGTGATCTAGCATAAAAGTGCTGACCTCATCAATTATTCATGACGATATGAATTAAAGGCACATAGGCTGTAATTTTCAACCACAAATTAGCTATTTTGAAAATTGGCCCTAAATCCTGGTGAAACTCAAAAACATTGCTGAAGCTAGCAAACGGTCCTATATAACGGTTTTAGGCTCACATCACTCCATTTTATGCAGTTTTCTGTAGAGATTTAACTAAAAATAGACAAAAAATAGCGTTACCACAGCCAAATTCTGCCCAAATGTGAGGATAAATAAGTTCAAATTTTGAAAAAATAACTAATGCCCCTAAGAACATATAAAATTCCTAGAAAAGTGACAAAATTTTAGTTCAAACCACTTCTCTATTCAGAAGATTTCTGCAAAAGACTAATAACAGAGGATACTCTCAAAGCCCTCCCCACAGCAGACAAAGGGTTTCGTTTTTAGGCAGGCGAACAGCATTATTTGTACATACTACAGTAGGTACATCTTCGTAACAATCCACACATAACTTCCTTGACCTATTTGACAGTCCAGAATGAAATTTTCTCCTCCACATACAAATCAGGGGGTCTTCCACTAATGTCTCAGCTAAGCATGCCCATCTAACAGCACTATCATCTGCATAATATGCCTCCGATGATGTGATCATCTTCAAGTAGAAAATAAATCATTAGCAACGACCGAATCACTGTTTTCATGCTAGTTGCTCAACGCTTGAATCTTGAAAACGCCGACAGTATACACTGTCACACCGACTCCTTCAAGAAGTTAGAAAGAGGTCTTCATTTTAAAAGATCCGTCCGTCCATAGCATCATGTTATTTATGGCAGCTGAGTAGTGTTTTGAATGCAGGAGGCATCACAAAAAGCGTCACATGTCCAATACATTCTGCTGTGGATAGAATAACCTTTACTTTGCTGCGAGTTTGGGTTCGTTCTAATGAGCATAGCTGCATTGCAGTAAGTACAGGAACACATAGTTTCATTTTAAGACAAAGTTTGACACTCTGTTTGTAAGTTACTCAAACATGAGCACTTCAACTATTAAGTTAAGCTACTTGTAAGTGGCCTTTGTAAGACATCACACATAATTAGGGGTCCTGAAAATATGGAAGCACCCTCAAACTATCTAGTAGCTGTGAGCAAGCATACTCGAGGACAACAGCAGCTTTTGAAGATGGAATAAAAACCAGGTCTCATGTTGTGCCAAGTTCTATCACTTTGAGTAATTTCATTCTTCAGCAGAGTCCAGTTGTAACATTGTCAATTTAAAATCCTTCATGAGTGATACAAAACTGAGCAAATCAAGCACCACAGCAAAGTAGGGAAACTGCTTCAACAAAATAACCCATGACTACCCTGTGGGATTCGACTATGAAGTCTTTTTGGGGACAAACCAGGGTGCCAACCCCGTCACTCTCTACGCTGCTCCGCTCATTCCGGGCTTGGCAGATCCTCACAGGAAATTTCTGCATCCAAATCTGGACAGATCAAAGTGCTGACAAAATTCCTGAATTCTGATTCATGCACACCACCGTGACTCGCTCCAATCCAATCAGAGAATTTTAATTAATAATGCACGTGCGCATATTCGTGATTGCAATATGAAAAGGTTTGATTTTTTTGAAATGGACAATCTGCCAATTAATTATCATGCTAAATTTTCGAATACTTCGGCTGCAGTTTTCCTGCGAGGTTGGTCCAAGAAGTGTGTTGAAAGAGTGAGCTGAGTTGAAGCGGAGCAGAGTGATAACCTCACAGCTTGGCCCCCAGGTTATTTGGGGACTAGCAGGAGACATTCCTATATGATGGAACATCATGCTTATCAATGCCCTTTCACGCAGGGAGATACTATCTAGTTACAGACGAAGGTTGAGCTTCTCAGTGTTAACACCCTACAGTCCAATAAAACAAGGTCGAGCATCTGAGTCCAGACACCCCAAGGCTCGAAAATTACAAAAATCTGAGCTGGTCTTGTCGGGCCTGCATCTGACCACCTAGTACTGCCCCTTACCGTAAACCAAGAAGGTTACTTGCCTTAACAGAAGGTTAAACGAAGAAGGTCATTGGCCATTGAGGTACATTCCAAATGCTTTGAATACTCTTGGGCAGCTTATTAGAGGGGGCCCTCCGTATGCAAATTTTCAAAAATTTCACCACCCATTTCCATTTACTAACACCCCTCCCGTTTAGCGATTTTACTGAAAGTGCCGAACTCCCCTCCCTTCCTATTCACAGCCCCTCCCGAATAAAGACTTTGAAACTGAAAAATTGAATGCTGTATATATGTTTCTCTCAGCTTTAAAAATATGAGCAAAATTAACAGTATACAGTCAAGTCTTAAATATTAATGAGCAACTTTCAAGTCAGAATTGAAATTTAAAGCATCAGTTCTCAAATTATCTTCCTTCTTTTCAAAGGAACTTTTTAAAAGTCAAATTTTTTTTCAAAATAAAGTCTCTACCCACCCCACACCCCCACTTAATGCCAATCCCCTTGATGACAAAATTTGTTTGGAAATCCACCCAGATCCATTTATTAACACCCGTCCTGTTTAAGGAATTTTGCTGAAACGTAGACCTTCCTCCTGGTATTACACCCCACTACAATTGGCTGCCAAGAGCAAGCTACAAATTGTTCCTTTAGATGACAAATAGTTATCTCCTCTTTAGCTAGAGCAGCCATGGACAACATCAGCAATGTACATCAGCAAAGCAGTTCTTGCTAGGGACGAAAGCTAGAGCATGGTCGACTGGAAAATATGAAAGTCACAGGCACCTAAGAGAAACACATATGGCCTAAGAGAAACACATGTATGACCATTGTCTGCAGAGAAACGGAAAGGCAAAACAAGTGTTTACAAACAAATGGAGTTTTATTTTGAGTGTTGCACCAAACCTAAGAGAAGAAATTTCTGTGAGAACTAATAACTCATATTGATATGGATAAGAACACACTTCAGAAACAAGAAAGAAAAGCGCATTCTTGATCAAAAGAAAAAATCTAAACTGCAAAAGAAAGCACACCAAACCATCAACGCATGAACTATGAAATGATAGTGCGCTCAATTAAATAGGGAAGAGAATACCTTGTTACAAGAGACTGTCATGCCAGCCGCAAGATTAAAAAAGGATGACAAATGGTGAATTGTAACAGACAAAAAACTAAACGATTTTGGAAATGACGCCATCGATAAACTTTGAATGCTTCGTTAACAATTCTGGTTAAGCATTGATTTGAAACGCTCATAATGTAAATTACAAGGAAACAGTAGATAATAATCTTGTTAGCACTCTACTATATGTATCCATTACTAGCACACCAATGACCTGGCAGTCACTCTGACATCAGTTCCAACAAGAGGTTTAAGGTTAGCTGATACAATCGCTATCAGACTTTTGTCTAGTTCAGCTAGATCTAGTAGCCATTGATCATCTGTGAAGTCTGCTAAATGATTGATAGATGTTCTTATATACTGAATCAAGCATTAGACATTTTGCTACGGAAAAAAATCCGGCAAGAGAGGCATCAGGTCCCAGATCGATGGACCTGCTAATATTCGAACCCTGCACCCTACAGTACAACATCATCAGTTTGATACTCACACCAAGATTTTGCAATAAAATATCCAGAGGCCAAATCGAACGATTTTTGCAGCGGCGCAAGCAGCAGTGGCTAACTATCACCTGTTATCCTGCAAGGGACTGTACTCTGAGGGTGATGTTTGAAACAGACTTATTAGGTCAGGCTCTTTACAATGGCTTAGTCGTTGCAGCGGAGCCAGATTGGAACATGAACATACGATACAGTATAGCATCTTTCAATACAACAGCAGTCGTTGATTGTTTTGTTCAACCAGAAATGCTCCTAAATAGTAATGGCATCGTCGGCGCTAATCGGCACAAAGAATGACTCAAAAGGGATATTGACAATTTGAATATCTTTCTTAAGTGATCTCTCTGTAGCAACTAAGAAAAGTCTCAATTGAATAATCACATCAACCACAGTTGGCCGGAAACCTCTGGTCACCCCAATAAACTGAGTGGGATGAATGAAGAGATTGAGAGAGTGTGGGAAAGAAGGACCTACATTTACAGTAAAGGAACAAAATAATTCTGCATCTCGACTTCGGGATTCATAATTTAGCCATAGAGACTTTTATGTCAGCCTCCAAGCTGTCCTGCATAAATGCCACCAGTGACAGTTGAGAGTGACAAACATTTTCATTGTTCATCATTCATTCATCATTCAAAACAATACACTTTACCTGTTGAATTTGGTTGAACTATGGCCCCACAGAGTAGCTACACTCAGAGGAATGACCAGCAAATATCCGTCTTAACCTTTATGGCTCTGGAATGGTTCAGTGGCAGCGCCGTCGCCTTAGCAGTTGCAGGTGCAAGTGAATTGGTCCCAGGGCTCATTGGTCAAAGAATCAGCACTACGACACAGGTAAAGTGAATTGTAGAATCGTTCTCTGCTAATCACTCACTATCACTCAGTACTAGGTTTTACTGAGCCCCTACCCGTCTTAGCCTTTAGGGAGCGCCAGTGGCATTCAAACCATCAACCTTGTGTGCACAATGCATATAGTCAAAAGTTCCCAACAGAAATCTCAAAAACTGATGAAAATGATGGTACTGGAAAAGCAAAATCAAATTTAGGAGTATCCATCCATATGCCGTGAGGATCAGAAATCAGCAGGAATAGACCATAAGCTGTCTTCTTTAAAGAATCACTATTCTCAAACATGTGCATAGCACCAAACAATTTGTCCTATCAGGTGGCTGCAACACAGCAGGCTACTGAAATAGATCACTTTCATTGAGCTCTGTCCATGTATTCTTCATTTTGCTCATCACTTATGTTGGTATTGCCCAATTGCCGTGAAGTAAAAACTTTGTGATGCCAGAACATTGCTAACTAGTGATGCCTATTCAGTAATGCATGGGCTATGTCTTAACATGGACAAACTAAGTAAAAACAATATGTGACCTTTTCAGGGACTTTAAAGGTAATGGTAAAAGAGATGCATTGTAAACTCTTGAAATAACGCGTTCTCGTACGAGAAATCGCGTTGCAACGGAGGTTGTTATGAACGCGTTATTTCAGGAATGCAGGACGCGTTGCAAATGAAGACGCGTTCCGTTCGTCAAGTTTACAACGCGTTTTGTAAGCCAGTGCAACGCGTCCGTTTATGAAGCAACACGTCCGTTTTTTTCACCACGTTTCGTTCCATGCGGAGTGAACGCATTTGACAACAAAGCTTGATCTTTTCTCGTTCTTATACCGTTCTAGCAATTTTTTTCGTTCTTCCGCTGTTCTACCGATTCTTTCTCGTTCTTCCGCTGTTCTACCAATTTTTTCTCATTCTTACGCTGTCCTACCGATTTTTTTCTCGTTCTACAACTGCTCTAGCGACTTTTCTTCGTTCTTCCGCTGTTCTAGCGGTATTTCTCCGTTCTTACACTGTTCTAGCGATTTTTTCTCATTCTTAAGCTGTTCTACTGATTTTTTCTCGTTCTTACGCTGTTCTGTCGATTTTTTCTTGTTCTTACGCTGTTCTAGTGATTGCTTCTCGTTCTGACGCTGTTCTACCGATTTTTTCTCGTTCTTACCCTGTTGTAGCGATTTTTTTCGTTCTTACGCTGTTTTAGCGATTTTTTTTTGTCGTTCTTACGCTGTTCTAGCGATTTTTTCTCGTTCTTACACTGTTCTAGCGATTTTTTCTCGTTCTTACGTTGCTCTAGAGACTTTTCTTCGTTCTTCTGCTGTTCTAGCGGTATTTCTCCGTTCTTATGCTGTTCTGCCGATTTTTTTCGTTCTTACGCTGTTCTAGCAACTTTTTCTAGTTCTTATGCTGTTCTACAGATTTTTTCTCGTTCTTACGCTGTTCTAGCGATTGTTTCTCGTTCTTAAGCTGTTCTA
>JAOBRC010644675.1:0-10718 GCA_027575255.1 Scolionema suvaense
GAATTTTACTTCCAAATAATTAGTCACAACACTTCTTCCCTGCCCCTTTCTGTATTCTGTGCATTTTGTAAAGAAGCTAGTAATCATCTCTTAGTTATATGAACTCTAAATGAAAGAAGTTGCAAGTTCTAGAAAAGCATGTAAATTTGATGTTGACTGCCAAAACTTATCTATGGAAGATATCACCAAAGGACCATACAAAATCATTTCAGTATACAGAAACCAAAAAATTCTATAAGTTAAATTTTTGCTGCAATATCTAAAAACCATCAGCTTTGTAGAGCATTCTAAACACAACCTTGCTATGTTTTAACAACTCTGGCAAAACTAACAACCACATGTCATACATTCCAACCCTCCCGACTTATCTGGGAGAGTCCCGGTTTTGAGGTCATCCTCCCTGTCTCCCGCTGAAGTAAAGAAGTTCCTGGTTGTACATGCAATCCCTTTTACCACTTCTCTCACCATCGCATTCAGAGCCTATTGGGTACCCATTTGAGTCTTTTCTTTCTCAATCATACCCCTGTGTTTGGCATGATGCAAACAATGTCCATCACATCACTGAAAGGACATTGGAAAACAGGCTTGAAGAAGAAATCGACAGCACTTCTACAGAATATTCCCACATAATATTCGAATGCACGGCTTTATGAAAATCTGTATGACAGAATTGCCTTTTTATTACATACTTTAAACTCCTCTCGGTCAAACTTGAGCACAGTCAAAAAAGGAGAAATTGCGCATGCTCCACCACAATTGCGCATTAGATAGTTGAGAGCAATGACCGTTGCTGGAATAGTGGTGGATCATTTTAATGATCTTACACTGGCACAAACAAAATACAAAACTTATTTGTAGCTTTTGATGTTTCTTCTTTTACATGTATGTCTTTCTGGTGCACCTAAAATGAATTTATGACAATATTTTTGTGTTGATGTTTCGTAATCTCCAGTCGGCATATGATGTCTTGTAAAATTCAACTTAAGCATCAATTTTCTGACCAATAATTCGTAGTATTGTTTGGGAAACGGTCTTGGGAATCAAATTCTTTAGGATTCTTGATCACTCAATTTTCAAAATTTCCCCCTTTAAACCCAACCATGGTGGGTCCTTCTGGAGTCAGTAACCAAGAAAATCTCCCGGTTTTGGAGATTAGGTTAGAATGCATGACATGCACTAGTATACAATGAAATATTTTTCCCATGTAATACAGCATCAGCTCACTTCATAGCCGCATGTGTTTGGAGTGTGGTTTATCATTTGTGACAGTTTTAATATGATAGGATACTGATGAAGCAATGAATATGATTCAACAGTCAGACTTTATATCATAGGATTGCAGATCTTAGAATTCCAGGATTTTCTTTAATGGTTTGATTATGAACTTATTAATTAACCTCCCCCCTTAAATAAAATCTTGAGAGAATCTTTGCTGCCCTTGAATCAAACTCCCCCCTTATTTCAAAATGAGAAAAAAAATCCCCCCTCTTTTTAAATCTGATTTTTCAAGTCCCCCCTTATTTTAAGGGGGGCAGAAACCATGTTGTTTACATTTTAAATGACTGCTCTTTTTTAGATGAACCAATGTTTTTAGCAGACTGCAGTAATGTTTTAAATAGGCTGCCTTAAGATCTTAAACAAACTGTGTTTAGGGATTGAACGCGCTGCGTTTATACTTTAAACAGACCGCTTTTAGATGTAAATGTACTGTACTGTGTTTAGACTTTAACCGGACTGCATTGCACTTTAAGTGGACCATCTTCTAAATGGACCATGTTTATCTTCTAAACGGACCATGTTTATGTTCTAAACGGACCATGTTTATCTTCTAAACGGACCACGTTTATATTCTAAACGGACCATGTCTATCTTCTAAACGGACCATGTTTATCTTCTAAACGGGCCATGTTTATCTTCTAAACGGACCATGTTTGTGTTCTAAATGGATCATGTTTGTGTTTTTAACGGACCATGTTTATGTTCTAAACGGACCATGTTTATATTCTAAACGGACCATGTTTATATGTAATGGAAGGTGATTTAAACGCGTTTCCCATTGAGTTCTGATGCATTCAAAATTAAGAAACCGCTGATTGGGTCACATTTCTCCCATACAGCAAACCAAACAATCAACAATGACAATGGCCACAATAATATGGATAATGATTGCGCAACCATAATAAAATAGCAACCAAATCACAAAAATATGACTTCTATTAAAATGGAAATGAAAGCACAACATAAAAGGTGAAGGAGAGAAGGTGAATTGTTTGAAATATCAGTTGATCCATAAAGAGCCAGTCAGACCTCAGCATACCTACATAGATGCAGCATCCTGAGAAATTAGGAACAAATGATTAAATGATATACCTACATGCTGACATGTGGCACATCTTTAGCTGGTAGGATTAGGAACATAAGTATGATTAAACACAGAAAAGAATTGAGAATGAAGCTCATTCTTGGTATATGGCAGCAAATTAAAACCAAAATTAGCTTACCTTGTGTCTACATTTGTAGACGTATCCAGTGGCTCCTTGGCCCACAACATCAGCAGCAGACCAAACATAAGTACCGGATGACCTAACTGCTGACATACTACAGATCCATGCATTAAGCAGACTGATGAAGGTAAAAAATAACTATTAACAAAGAAAATACAACAAGAAGACAGGCTTGCACCTTCAAGATTTGCACAGCTTATGATCACGATTGAAAGTACGAATACAGTAAGCTGCAAGTATGCATTCTTTCTCTGGTAGAAGAATCCAACAGGACAAATATGCGTTAAGAAATTCTTACTTTGACATCCAATGGCATGCAATAATGCAACAGAAATATCTGAAAACACTCAACCTTCCAAAACCTTTTTCATTTTCGACACACAGTCTAGTTCCTTTGCAAATGCCATTTGGAACTTACAACTTTCCAAAAAGAAATCTCTATCCCTTGGACGCATGTGCAGATTGTCCCTGATCAGATGCTTGTTTGATTTTGACTTGCTGCAGTCACTGGCGATCTTTGGGCTGCATGAAACTCTGTCACAAAGCAATTTCCGCAAGCATTTATTTCCAATTGAATTTGAATTGATGCAAAGTGATTTGATTGATTCTTCTAAGTTACGAAGTACGCACACCTTCGTAAGAACAGACCTCATAGGACTAACAGTTCAATATTCTTAACTTAGGTCAGAATTAAGCCTAAAGTATTCTTAGCTCGTTATAAGGAAAATTTTACCGAAAATTTATATTGTTAGCAAATATCATGGTTTCGCTGCTCAGAGGACAGGAAAAACTAGCTTGGACCAGGAAAGCATAATTCTTCACTGCTAAACAGTGGATCTTTTGCAGTGAAATCAGTAAAAAAATGCTATACTTTTGCAGAACAAATCTTTTTTGTTATCGAAGCCTTAGTTTCTTATTATTGTTCTAGCTTTTCTATGGAGTAGTCAAAGTTTCTTAAATATTAGGCAGCTGTACGTGAATATTCCAGTCCGCATCATGCTTTTCGTCTTTCTTTGACGCTGAAAAGACCCGTTTACAGCTCTCTCTCTCTCAGCCCAACAAAGGAACTAAAATATCTTGTTCCATTGAAAAAATCAATCAGAACACTCAATCGAAAAAATTTGTTCCGCAAACTGATCAAACAGCGTTCAATCAATCGCAAAAATTCCTACCGACCCTTTTTTCTAATCTGAACACAAAAATACATTCTGCAAAAATTTCTTCCGCTAGACTTTCTTCCCCACAAAAAATTTCTTCCCTTAAGCTATGGGAGGGGGGAAGTAATTACAAAACACAAGTGAGTTAAAACATGGTGAGAAGATTAGGAACAGAGAAACCTGTCTGGAGTGAAGGAAATAACCTACACTCCCCTGCTTACAGGGTGATAGCTCTGCCAATGCGTGGACAGAGGACATGCAAAAAAACAAAATCAAATCACTTAGACAGAGGTGACGTTCAAAGATTCAAAGAGGAGATAACAAACAAAACACCAACGGAACACACAGATAACATAGCCCAAATGAACCAGCATAACAATAGGCCTCAACACTGGACAAAATCACAACCAACATGGCACAATGAAGTGGTATTCAAAAGTCGTAGAAATGGAAATACTAGAAAAAAACAGTTAACAAACGTGAAATAGATGACTGCATAACTACATATATATATAAAAAAAGAAAAAAAACATTACATACAATACAAAGAAATACACAAACAAATGCAAAAAAAAACCCACAAATAAACAACATTACAAATAGCACAAAGCATACGAACAAGAAAACAAACAAAACAACAAAAGACAAGAAAAAACAACATTTAAACACATAAGTAGAAGAAAAGGACCCCTGCCCGCTGCGTACTGCCTCACATGCTCATACACACACAAACACACAGCTTGACAAGTCTCAAAATACCAACTCACAGTAGAAATTCACACTCCACACTCCACACAAAAACACCCGTGCACTAGAGCTTGCGACTCTACTTGTAACTTTAAATGCATTTTAAGGTACCAACGCTCAGTCTTGCACGGGTGCTACACACAAATCTACCGTAAGACACTCTCCACACAGACAACAAACCTGACAACCTACATTTCTGACCTCACAAGGAAAAACAGCACAGAGGAGCTATCGCCAACATCTGCTCTTACATAGCTCTTTACTTGCTGATGATGTAATGCAGTGACTGGGCATAATATTCAGACTGAGTGAAGAGATGTTTCCTACACAACTTCTTGTGATTTTATTTTCCCAAGCATTGTTGTTACTTGTCTTCATCCTCACAAAATCATAACATTAGAATCTGCTCACCTTGAGGACCTTTCTCAAGTTTATGGAAAATTTTGAGGCTTGTTGTTTTTATACTACTGCTTAGGTATAGCTGAGACTATACGGCTCCCTTGTGGCTTGGAGATTATATTCTCACACTGACAACAGTTAACTGCATCGTTTTCTTTTTATAATCCATCCTAGTTGCAATGGAAGCATTTTGGTAGCCTAAATCTACATCCCCTTTCAGAATTCATCAGTTTGCTCTGAGTTAGTAATTTTCTGGAACCTAGCATTTGGCGGTATTCTATAGTCTTTATTTGTTCGCATACACGCACAGGAGACAAACTCTTCAGGATTAAAGAACAATGACCTTTTAAAAACAACTATGAATATTTACGCTTGTATCCCTACAAATAATCACTAAGGCCTTATCTGTTATCGCAAGTTTTCATACTTCATGAGCTGCCTGTGAGATATTGACAAAGTTAACCAAGAAACCAGTTAAAGAGGCTATGTTACAACAACCCCATTGAACCAAAGATTGAAAGTGTGCATCAACCAGGGAAAAAAGGCCTCCTACTGGCTGGACTTGAATATTCATAAGTATGTACCCTTCGAACAGGGAAATAATTATACAAGTTGATAAACCTGCTTCTTCCAAATGCTGACTGAGTAATAGTGCACTCTCCTTCTATTGGAGCACTGAAGAAATTCATCAGTTTATTGCTCGGGTGCACAGGAATTCTGGGTCTAAATTGTTATCAAGGGGCTGGGAGTTTGAGATCCGGCCATCATTAAGGCCACGGAAAGTTGAAATTTTGGTATGCATAGACGTGCACATCAACTTTATGTCAACGCATCTGTTCTATTTTTGCAGCCGATAGCCCAAGTCGGCAATTTATTTTCATAGCATTCCGACAAAGTGTCTAACAAGCATGCAACCTCTGTTTCTCTTGCTGTGTTTATGCATCATCGAACGCTCATTTTCCTTTACTAAATCGTTTACTAAATCCAGCAATGCTCTTCACTGTTCAAAGAAGGTGCTGATGCATCAAATAGAGTCGTGCATAGTACCGTGTGAAAATAAACCGCCTGGGATTGTTAAAAAGTTGTTCGTGAATTTTAGGAGGATGCTTTGTTGCTCAGGTTTGTGGTTCCTGAAGAAATGGCGGCTGAACACCGTTGACATACCAAAGCTGGTCCTAATTTTCCTAACTGATTGCGACCATCAAAAGACTTTAAGCGAGCTTCCAGAGACCTACAATTGGATTTGCAGGCACTCTGTAACACGGCAAACATAACAAATAAATTGCAGGCGCATCTTTTATTTAAAGACAGGTAAATTGCCGTGCGCATTACAAATAAGCCATTTTACGCATATCAGCCAAATATCATTCAGGGTTCTCATTAGAGGCGGCAAGGCGGCGCAAACAACCGCCTACTTTGCTAGATGCGCCGCCTACTTTTTGAATACTTCTGTGTTTTTATATTATAGCTATTGCATTGCTTGTCTAACTGCGCCACCTACTTTTTCTGCACAACCGTCTACTTTCCAAACTATTGAGAACCCTGTCATTATTTCACATTTTTATCCGAAGCTTCTGAAAATTCACCCAAAAAGTCCATTAATATATTAATGCTTGTAATATTACTGTCTGGACATTGCTTGCATGTATGTGGGACAGTATCCATACTATTTTATTTCAATGATGTCTCAATTGGCAAAAAGAAGAAAAATGTTTAGTTTCCAAGCTACACATGATGAGCAAGTCTCTTTTGCACAGATCATAACAACAGAAAAAAACAAAAACAGATGTGAATTGCAGATATTTCAAGATTTCCAGTAGAAGTTTCCTATTTTCCAGTATACCATTTTTTCTCTAAAAAATCTACCACTTTTCAAATACTATTCCAGCATACTTTTTTATTCCAGAATTTTCCAGGATTTTCAGGTTTTCCAGTAGCAGTAGCCACCCTGTTTGAAACAGAGCACTCAAAAACAAATTTCGGCTTGGGAAATAACAGGGGAAACGTCCAGGACTGAGAGGGATGCATGCTTGTACGCTTAAAATCATTCATTAAGCTATTACGGAAAACTGAAGTGTTTATTTATAACTTTTTCAAGACAGGCTACATGTACATGTTTGATGATTTCATCACCTGAACAGACTGTCTATAGTAAATAAGGGAACAAGCATCCCCTGCAAATGAACGCTCTGCGGAAAAGAGTATGTAAGTTTCATAACCAAGAGCCCCTGCTTCATTCAGCACCATCCACAAGACAGAAGGTAAAGCTTAGTCAGTATTGTTACGTTCACATAGAACTTATATTTACCTTGGGGTTTTGCCTTTCGAAATTTTTTGATGTTGTTTTTATTCTTTTCTCCTGTTTTCTATTCTCCATAGAAGCAAGGTTCCTAGAACAGAGAATTCTCTGAATGACCACTCTCCTCGCTGACTAATTGGATGATGAGCAAAGAACACGACTTGCACCGCGAGCAACATAACCTGAAGTTAACGGTTCACAAAGGAGCAGCTAAAACCCCAGAGAGTGATAAGACTCTCCCCCTCTTGCAGGGTTATCTGTCGATGGTAGGACAGATGAAAAAAAACCCCAGAAAATGAAGTAAATGACAAGGCAGGATGCCTCATTGAATAAATCAGCAAAGAAGTACACGGTTACATAGCAACTAGACAAATCTGGGCGCCGGCACTTGAGAGACCGGCTGTGGCTTTAAACATGTTTTACAGGCCCAACACTCAGCTCTACCCAGATGGTATGACAACACCGGAGCGTGAATGAGTCAACACAGGACAGCACTATGGAATTACACACTCAAACAGAACGTAAGCAGCCGATGATTAATGGTAATCTTTCTTTGTTTCTCGTTTGTAATGATTATTTCTTAGTGTTACTCTAGCAAATATTGCTCGCAATTGTCTTGTATCAGGGGAAATAAAACTAACTTACATACTCAAGGGTCCTCATCTAGTCAGGCAACAATGATTTCACATATGAACCAAGGTATATTAGTCTACAGAAGCCATTTTAAAGTAAAGAAAATTAACAACTTACGACTCCTGAAAATTCATTTCCAAATGAGAACATTTTCTTTCTATTTCCAAGACTTCATGGAAAAGGATGCTTGCAATCCTTTACATTCTTTGTGAAAGCCCAAATTTATGTTTCTTTGGTCCTATAAAAAAATTCAATAAGCACCTCAGATCAGAAAGGCAGTGCTCACCTTTGTATGCATTTGGTAGATCTTCCCAGGCAGTGATGACAACGATCCACACTAACATCTACCTGGTAATAATGAGAGATACAACCAACTCAGTATGATCGTAGTTGACATTGGCCCAACTTAGCAAAATAAGAAAGAAAGAACAGCCTTGAATGCTTCCGGCAAATGTCTGCATGACTTCATCTGATTCTTCCGTGAGTGTACTATTGCTTTCCTTTTGCTACGTCGTTTGTCGCTTGGAATGTTGTCATCAAACAGGATATAATAAATGTTTATGTACAAACAGGAACACAACTGGTTTCGCTATTCTTCCGCAATATGATATATAGCATGACATCTTGTCATCAAGCAGGATATCAAGCAATGTCTATGCACAAACAGGAGCAAAACTGGGTTTGCTTTACTTCCACCAGATACACTATGTATAGGCACATCAACATATCTTACACTCAGGCAAGATGGAAAAGGCATCCACTTTGCAACACAACTCGTAGTGTGTCAGTAGATGCACCTCGCTTTGCGAGACAGTCTGCCAGTTGTAGGTGACTGGGAGTCCACAGCATTGTGATCTCTTTTATTTCAATCATTTCACCTAGTCTGGCTGTCAACTCGACATCGAGGATCAGATATAACTTTCGTAGTAGTTACATGCTCACCCAGTGACTTGCTATCAGTGTAGACTTCAATTGCAGGAAGGCTTTCAAGCATGAAGAGTTCCTTGACCATACATCAACCAAGTACCCATGATCAGCAGCATCAGCAACAGCTGCAATCTCACATGCCGAAGGGGACTTTGTTACTCGCTCAAGTTTTTTCGATTTCCAGGAAATGGGTGCCACAGATCCATTTCCAGCCAAAAGGACAATGTTTCCACCATGGGAGGAGCCATTTGGGAGAGATCCATGCGACGCATCACCATAAACAACCACTTTCATATCTTTGGGAACTCCAAGATTTGGGAACACCAGTTTCAGTTGGCCATTCTTCAGCTTCTTGATAGCCTTAAATTTGCTTCTACAAGACTTCGAACAGTAGCATCCTGCCCATGATTGCTCAGATAACAGCTTTCACACGCAGCATCCGGCCGCCGTGTTTGTGATGTAACCCACACCAACAGCCCACACACAGATCTCAGCTGCTTCTTTTCGGCATCAGTCAAAATCTCACTAATTTGCTCTTTCCGGCAGGAAACAATATCAATCTCACTTAAGACATCAATATAGCTAAACTGATCCACAAATATCTGGCTAGTGTTCTGCTCAATGTTTAAACCAATGTACTTAAAAGTTCCAGATTCCTGTTTACTGATTTTGAAAACCTGAATTAGTGGTACTATCACCTTTTCAAGCCATGACAAAGTGCCACAATACTCAAAGTCATCAACATGACAAACAACCATCCTAACTAATTGACCATTCCCATGCCAGATAAAGAGAGATTGATCATATAAACTAAGTGTACCACCGAGTTGCCTTAGCTCAGTACACACAAGATCATACCACTCCCTTGGGGCACTGATAAGCCATACAGGCAACGTTTTAATTTCCAAATTTTTCCTTCTTTTGAAAACTCAGGTGGAGGCTTGATAAAGACATCCCGCTGAATTTCAATTCCTTGCAAAAACGCGGAAGAAATGCCTAAAGATTGCTACTCCAAACCCATTGTTGACGCTGTCATGAATGCAAGGCGATTTCCTTGCCTACTGCATGTGGGAATGTCTACTCTCTTACCACTGAGATTCTCCTCAAATCCTCTTGCTGCAAGTCTGGCTTTAATGGTTTTTGTTCCATCTTGAGATGATTTCTCATGCAAAACCCATTTGCATGATACAGCATACTGATTTTCATCATCAACCCATCCAAAGACATCATTACTCTCAAGATTGTTGATCTCCTTGGCTTTGGCATCAAGCACATCTTCTGGACACTCCGCAGAATCAGACAATACAAGAGCAACTTCTACATCAGACACTTCTCGCCACCACTCAACTTCCTCCCAATTCACAGAACTCGGGCTATTTTCACCACATATTCTGATGTTCAACCAATTCTGCCACTTTGATCTTTCCTTGGGCTGGGTAGACAAAACTTGGGCTTTAGTGATTCTGCCATCACGGAGAGCATTTTGCACAATAGTATTACTGAGTGGTTTGACCTTACGACTATTCAAACATTCGGTAGCAATAGTAACATCAGGTGTAGTGCTTTCACTAGTGCCCTGGACAGGTGATACTGCAGATTTTTCCATCTCAAAATCAATGTCACGATTCCCGTTGTCACTACAACTTGGTTCAGGCAAGACCTCCAGCAGTTGTGAGTCTTTACAATCTTGATCAATATCGTAAGTAACACATACTTCCGAGCTGTGATTACTGACAAGGGAACTACCATGTCATTTGAGGTATCAAGACAGGCACTTGATGCAAGGACCTGTGACTGTTCTGTACGATCACTATCAGCCACGCCAGGTTGCTTTGCGTTCTCAGCATTCTTAGTGCCATAGTCATCCTCATCATCAGAGCTGTCAGAACTATCCACCAGATATGCGCAGCCCTCTTGTACAGAACTTTGAGTTGATTTGCTCTGCTGAATTGCACCCACCAAGGGTCGACCTACTTTGCCAGGAATATCAGCACAAGGAGCACTAGCAGGTACTTTTAGCAGTTGACAGGGATGACATCGGTAGTATGCACT
>JAOBRC010644786.1:0-10718 GCA_027575255.1 Scolionema suvaense
GTGTTGCTAAGGCTCTCCCTGGAATAGTATCTGTTTTAGGATACTTCAGTGAAACCTTTCTAGTTTTGTCTTGAAAAGCTATTCTGGGTTTTCAAGGCCGGTATGAAGGACTTCTCCCCATACTTCAATAGGATCGGTTTTACTAGCGTATCAAACAATCGCAGATAGATCAAAACATTTTTGTGCTTTGACTTATTCAAACATATTGGATTGCAAATCAAGCTTTCTGAGCTTGTTTAATTGAAGTCAGGATACCATTGGTAAGACTTCCTGAGCACTGAGTTATTATTCCTCAGTTTTCATATTGATTGACTATTTCAATGGCGGAACTGCTAATGATACAGGCCTTTAAATATTTTCCGACCATCAGTCACATGTCCGACGCTGTGCAAGGTACCGTTGGACATGTAACCGATGACCCTTGAATTTTTCATTGGTCATGTCTGACAGCCAACATTAAGTAAAACTCTTAGAAACAGCCTAGATGATGTTCACTTTGTATTTATAAAAGCAATGACCATAGAACACATTTTCCACATTCCTGTTCATGTGATCACAATGACTGGGTAGTAAGATATATTCCTAGGTACCCTCATTTCTATCTTTGCTTACCACTCTGCGCTTCAATGCCCGTTGCCGTAGTTTCTCAATACATCTCCTAGTTTCACTCCAATATTACTTGGGAATACTTTTGATACTTTGTTCTTATAAATTATGGAGTTATGGACTTGCACATACTTTGTATAACATTTACATACTTGACCTTAAATCCCGTAATTTTGTAGTTAGTGGAATTAGGCTGGACGCCAAATACTAAAGCAATATACCAGTCTAAAATGACATTCTTCCCGCTGATAGATCTTGCCAAGTCAAGAATACTGGTTTTCATTTGAGTCAAAAAGCTTAAGTGGCTCTTCTTCAATGTCGCTTCAAAATTTGATATTTTTCACTGTTCTTGTGCTTCTTAATTCAGCTCATCCATGACGTCATCTATGGCTGTTTCTAAGGTTAATGGCTTTCCTTAGCAACTGAACAGTTCGACGTTTCTTGTAAACCTTCAAAGCAACATATTTCACCACTATTTCAGATAAAACAAAATTGAGATTCACTAATGACCTTAATTAAGAGCAATTTGACAACGAAAATGGGATAATTGCACTTGGTCTGACCGTGCGTCATGCATAATTAGTGTTCGGAACAAAAATGGTGGCGAGTCAAAATTCTCCTAGGCTTTGAAAGTCCATATCTCTGGAACTACAACAGCTTTTTTCATGAAATAAAAAGTTTTGATCATGTTTTTGAAGGCTCTATTATTATGCCAAATATGATTTTAGACCGGTATATTCCTTCAAAATCTACGAAACAAGAGTAAACATACTCATTTTTAGCGAAATACTTTTTAATGATACTTTTTGAAAGGAATAAGTTGTCTGATGTTCCAAAGTTTTTTCAGTTTGGGTGCTAAGACATTATTTTCTTGAAACGTTTTTGACATTCGAGACTGTGGTATAGTACAGAAGACTTTTCCAATGCAACTACTTAGAGCAATTCCAAGGTAAGTTCAGATCAAGCTTGTCACCTCCTTAGTGTAAAATTCTGATCATACCATAGTTCCAAGCTCATGGAAAATATCCAACTTGCAATATTAAATTGAACCAAGTTTGTGGCACATCAATGACTTTTTAAAACTTTCTTTGTTATTTCATCAGCACCGGGCGCTTTCTTACTCTTCAATTTTGCCACTTCATCCTAAGTAACTTCGCTATCAAAGTCCACATCACCATGAGCACGCAGCATGGGGTTTTCCTTTTTGGATATCTTCCTATACAACATTATTTCTTGCTTAATAAATATCTTGAAAATGCGAAAGAAAGTAATGGCTCCAACTCTGGAAGTTGTTTAAAATGCTATGCATCACCTTTCATTGATTTTAAAAAAGATTAAATTTTGTTCCAATCTGTGCTCTCAATATTCTCAAGTTTTCCTATAATATTTTGTTGCTATTGTCTTCGTTTTCTTTTTAAAGCAGAACGATATTTATTGCTTCCTGAGTTCATAGTATCATCCACTTAACTAAGAGTTTTGTGAGTCTTCAGAAAGAAGTTTAGCTACAAGTACTAAAGTATAAGTAGCTAGGCTATAGTTTAAATGTTTCATCAGAGCATAAAATATGATACCGGATACCGAGCCAAATCTAGGCATCATAGGGCATGCTGCCAGGGGAGACAGACACTCCGCAGGAAGAAAATCCCCGGAAATGACTGCACCAACTAGAAAAATCTTACCGTAAAGGGGATAATAAACGAAGAAATTTGCTAACCTTGATTTCTTTCTTGGATGGGGCCCGCCATCGTGAACGTAGCTCTCAAGGGGCCATTATTGATGTTGCTTGAGGTTATAGGTAGTAGGAGCATGTGTGTTGTAACTCGAGCATCGTAGACATAATATCAAGTCTAAACCATCACCAAAAGTCTACTATGAGCTGATCTAAAAGTCACTGTCTGAAAGGTCCAAGCATAGCACAGGTGCTAAAGGTACACATTCTTCTGCAAGAAAGTGACACAATATTTTGTTCAGGTATGAGAGTATCAAAACTCAATGAATAAAGGCTGCCTTACAATTGGTGGCATTTGAAATCTTTATTTTTTGTTTCCTCCCTGTTCTTTCATAACATACCGACAGTAAGACAATGGCTTATAAGATCGGTGTTATGTGCTATTGCTTCTGAAGATGTCCAATAACTAATACTTATATCATTGTGAGTATTACCTTTTGCTGCGTTCATTAGAAACACCAATTTACTTTATTCTTATGGCACTGCTAGAATAGAAAATATTAGGGTCAACTTATTTAGCCTGCAACCACAGTCCAACCTGCGCTCATCCGCTTGCTTGAGAGAAGTTAGAACTTCCGAAGAGTCTGCGAGCAGGCTACAACTTATTTAAATTGATCGCTTGCAATGTTATGGATACTGATGGCTGCCTTGGTAACTTTTAATAAACCTAAGCTTTTGTTGGGTAGACAGAATGGGCAAAATAGTACAATTATAGTATTTAAGCTTCTTTTTTGACTAGAGGCATACTTAATCTTAAATTGTAGTTGTTCAGTCATGAATTCCATGGTCATGATTAGTACAGTTCAGCGTAACAAGAATCTGACAAATGAAGTGAGAGAACGCTACCGCACTTTATCCCCTGTGACCTAGGCACTTTCCTTCGTCCGCTCAGAAGGTGGAGCAAAACCCTGATGGAAGTTCTTGTTGTTGAGTTGAAGATGTCAATAGTCGGTTGTATATTCTGTGTCTTGACATTTCGAATGACTTTTGCTTGCCATGACATGGTCCCTTTTCCTTTTGGATAATACACTAAATATCTGTGCTAGTCTGTATCGAGTTTGTCTACCTATAATTGGCTGTTTTCTGCAAGGCAGAAGGCCTGAGAGATCTTACACCGATAGCTACCCAATGAATCTTTCACCAGGCTAGGTAGATAATGGTGGCTGTCTGTACACGTTTGTAGTTTGGTGTTTCATGTGTACGTATTTGGCTAGTACCTTGTTGCTTGCAATAACGTTGTGAAAAATCAGAATCATTGCAAAGGTTAAGTCTGTCTGTAGATCTTGGTAAGAAACAAAAACCTATCCTAACCAGTCTTCCAAGCAAATATTTGGACAATCTTGTGCAAAAAACAACAACATGTTTCTTACTGCTATGTTGTGCACAAAACCTAGTAAGAAAAAGCACCACACCTCTGAACAACGATTAGGTTCTGGCAAGGGAAATCTTTAGATGATTGCCTAATTCTTTGTGTCCCGTCGGAAACTTCGTCACTCCTTAGCAATCCACAGCTATGCCGCTGACCAGCTGTGGGAAATATACAGGAAATTTATAAGGGTTTGATCAAAGTAACCTGAAATCAGGTGTTTCCGTTCCGCTATACTGGAGCTTCTGACTCTTAACCGTGTCTCGCACAGGGATTAGGCGAGCAGCCCCCTATGCAGAGAATGGAAGCAGCTGATTTCAGGTTAGATCAAAGCGGTGAAGTAATTTTTTCCATAGTTACGCTTGGCGAAATTGCGCGAAACCGTCAGCAATTTGGAGAGCATGAACATGATTAAATTTTGCCTTAATTGATTTGTTGCATAGAGTATGCGAAAAAATGTGCAAAGCTTTTACCATGCTCATAGGCCGTGAAGCAAATCTATCCCCTCATCCAAAATGGCCCCCACGCATTGTCAGGGGAGTTTCTGTTCCGAAATAGACCTGTTCCTAGTATACTGTTAGCTACCAATGACCAAATAAGGAAAGGAATCTCAGTACTTTTTTTTATTGCTCCTGGGCACCCGCAGATGCAGTCTGAATCATTTTGTCTTAAAGACCTGTGATTGGGATACCTAATGCAGATAGTAGGGCTTCCTAAGAACCCAGAGACAGAAAAAGTTCAACAACAGACTTTGATCTAGTTATATATATATAGATGCACTAATATAGGCTTCCTGATATTTTGGTTGACAAGCTTCTTGAGGGCCTTATTTGTTTCCACAGGCTGACCAAGATTTGATCTGACTTAACAGTCTTTTAAAAGGATTTCACATTTGCTGAATCTCTAAAAAGTATTTTTATTGGAAATGGATGGTTCCTTTGAACCATTTGCTGATGACACATCTAAACTTTGTTTTCTCTGTGAATATGAATTGCTATTTAGTAGACTGTAGTAGTTAATAGTGACAGACAGCTCCTGGATTCACTGGAACATATATATATATATGCAAGTTGGCTGGGAACAGTAGTCTGCACAGATATCCACCATGACAGTAAGTAAAGAGCTAATGTGATATGTTTCCTATAGTGCTTTAAGTGATGTGCCTGCCTGTAGACCAGGCTTACACCTTTTTTGCTTGCAATTATGTTGTGAGTCTTTATGACTATTTTGTTGTATGAAATGTTATCTATTGATGTCTTTATCATAAAAGCTATCCTTTTTGGCCATTCTTCCTCTACAAGAATAAAGCTGCTGCATGATTCCCCATGAAGACCTTATCTATATTAATGCCATCTCAGCCCTGACAATTTGCTGTTTTTACATCGGCAAAAAATAAGTTGATGCTGTGAGTATTTTGGAAAGTTTTGTCGGGAAATTCTGGGAGCTTTGTGGCCAAACAATTACATATATATTTGATGTATGTGTAATGCACTGACGTACGGTAAGATTCGCAATCCAAAACCTGTTCATCAATTTGAAACAGTCCAAGTTTCCTTGTAGATAACAGTTGGGTTGCTTGTGGAAGAACATCGTCCGCTACTAATCCACCATTTAGGAGTTCTAGAATTCGCTCTAGATGTTGTGCATCAAGAGAATGATTGAATTGCATACACCAAAAAGCGATAGATGAACGTTGTTGGAAGAAGCTCAGATCAAAGAATACAGATGACTCATAAAGGACCCGCGTATTCTGCAAAACTAGGCTATATCTAATGAGAAAGATAATCGTCTGCAGTCAGGAGATGCTAGGCTGATGTAACCAACTGATTCACGGAATGTGAAAGAGATTATATCAAATCAATTGCGTATGTTATTGTTGGGCTAGATTTTGGAACATTGAGATGTGGTTTGAATGCTATCTGCTTGAAGAAAATAACAGCATGTCAGGACACTACTTATGACACATTCTGTGACTGAAGAGGCTAACTTTATATGCCTCTTGTAAAGAATTAGATATCATGAGACGTGGGCACTTGCATTGCCAAAGAAAGCGATATAAATTTCTTGGTTTTACATCAGCAATTGCCGAATACCGATGTGAAATTTCATGGCTGCATCTGCATTAAGACTCCTGTCTGCAGCAATTTTTATAGTATCGGATCTAAAGCGTTTATGTCTGCTTCCTCCAAGTTTCTAATCCTGGTTAGGACTTATCCACTGTGCCTATCATATAGACTTGATTAACCCTCGCTCCTCCTTCGGATAAGCCCCCCTTAAATAAACTCCCACCTCATAACCAATTTCCAACATAGAAGCCCCACCCTTGAAAGTGTCATCCATTGGAAATAGTTGTATTCTTTCATATTTCCTTCCTTTGATTAATTCAGAATACCAGGAAAATGCTTCATTTATGGTCAAATCATCCAAAAATTACTGAAAATCCAATATGGAAAAGGTTGATTGATTTTTTTGGTTGATCTCTTAGGAGCGACAGCTGGACTGTGCCTTGGACTTGATGAGGAGGCTTCCTCCACAGCAGATTGAAAAGAACTTGAGTGACCTGATAGATTTGGTAAGTTGCATAGCACACTGTAGCTCATTGTAGGTGGCTTTCGAAGAAATCATAAACTTATCTGGTGTGTGACTGTATATATTTGTTAAGTTTCTTCCAATCTATATAGTATGGATTGTCAATTTATAAGTCATCTTTTGTCAATACTTTCGCTAGGGAACTTAGGTGACATAAGTGCTTCCTCTTATTTAGGAGAACTTATGGCAATAATATAAGCTGGCATTAATTTGAAGAGTGCCATATGAAAAAGTATTTGCCAGCTTCTGTTTGGTTTCTAAATCTTTCATTATCCAGAAATCCACCGTTCACATAGCTTGCTTTTCCTCTACGCTTCCCGCCAATGGAAAAGAAAGCCTGGACACAAATCCGCTTTGATGACTGTGACGTCAACACAGTGCTATGTATTGCACTGTATGCTTTCGCTCTCTTTGTATGGGAGGTGTGATTTAGCACCAAGTCAAGCAGAAAGATGCTCTAAATATGATTATCAAATGAGACAGTGGTCAATTTCTTGATGTTTTACTGTTAACTTCCCAATTGCGAGAATAGAAGTCCGTTTCAACCATGAAACATTATTATTCACTCTCAATAAAAGAATGTTGCATGTTTACTTTGGTTGCGATCGAAGTGGGGGCTGAAAGCAAACAATAGGCCACGCAGCACACAGAACCAATAAAATTGGATTGTAGATCTGCTCTCTGCTCATCGTTTCACTATCACTAAGTGCTACGTTTTACTGATCCCCTACCCGTCTTAGCCTTTAGGAATTTCGTGCTTACCATAGCAGCCGGTGGGATTTGAACCCTCGACCTTGTGTGCGCAAGGTGACCGCGCTACCACTGAGCCATTCCAGAGCCCATAAGGTTAGGGCAGATATCGACTGGTCATTCTTCTGAGTGTAGCTACTCTGTTGTAGCCATGGATGAATGGCGTCCTCGGTACTGTAAATACAATAAAATACTACGATACAATATAATGGGTTTTGATTGTTTTCAGAAAACATATGGTTTGAATACTTTGGAAACTCTCTTTGAGTAGAAAGGGCGCCAGGGAAAGATAAGTTTAAGTGAAGATGACAGCGTGAACCATGCAATGAACAGAAATGTTTTGAAAGAGCTGATTTTGATGATGACTATGAATCATCAGATGAATATATGGATTTGATATGTGCGATGGGTTGTCTTAATTCTTGAAGACCACTTATTAAATACTCAGGAATGGGGTTGTAGAACCATGACTTGTTGATGAATGAGGAGCGAAAGACTTTCTCTCGCTAGCTGGCCATGTCTGTAGACACTGTATCATCAGGCAAACTTTTTACAGATTAGAAAATGTTTTATCGACATATTGTACAAGATTTCATCATGACCAGGGCGTCCATATGCTCCTAGACTGAAGGCCCTGTGAGCAAGGTAGCTCGATCTGATCTAGCTGAAGATCTAGTCTGGCTGAGCAGCAGCTTGACAATTGATATTTGCTTCTCAGATTCAATTTTATTGACTTCCTATTCATGTATTCAATACTTAATGGGCATGCATCCTGACAATATGAATCCTACAAATTTTCTTCGAAGATCTTGATGCAACAAAGTTGCTTTTTCTGAAGGGTGTGTTGAGTTACACTTTATTCTTTGTGGGAACATCAGAGTTACTGAATGTGGGAACATGAGAGGTTTTTCTTTGGTTTTGTATTATTATATCGTACCCTTAGCTCTATAGTAAATGACTATGCATTCAGCATCTGTTAGTAACTACTAATTTGCATGCAGCACTTTTTCTGGCCAATTTGAGCACCAATCTGCTGGTGTTATTTGAAAGTGTTGTCCATGTGTCACAACACACTCCTTCGTTCCCCGGTTTTCGATGGGAAAGAAAACAAGATGACGGCAACCGTGGGAGTACCTCGAATCTAATTTTTTAACCTCAACACAGTAGGTAATTAAAATTTGTCATGTTTTCTGACTCAGGCAAAGTTGGTCTTCGATTTATGGCCAACTTGTATTGGCACTATTAGTTCTTCTTTGATTGTTCACATTCTTAGTATAATAGTGTCCTTGGCGTACAAGCTCAAGCTGATTGTATTGCTCTATACAATATCTCACAATATTCAAAACCAACCCATATTTTTCGAGTTTGCGTGACTCACTGAAGCTGAAAATTGCCTGTTTCAGCACCTGGGTAGTTAGGTGTAAGTGATTGCACTTGCAAAATTGAAATTCAGAAAAAGCCAACATTAAGAAAAATATCTGCGACCAAGTGATACAGAAAGATATCAAGACTTTTTTTGGTTTTTAGGTTCCAGAGTTATGTGAGGATCTTTTATCGTCGGTTGATCAGCCATTGAAGATCGCCCGTGATAAGGAAACCGGGAGAGACTATTTACTCTGTGATTATAATCGAGATGGCGATTCGTATCGGTAGGTTTTGGCTTTCCTGTATTTTGCTTGTTCAGGTCTTGCTTGTGGCCGGTAGATTTACTCTGTTTTCCCGCAAAGTTATTTCTTTGACTACGATATTCTTGTTACATAGTGTTCTGCATAATTTATATGAACCTGTTAGTATTTTGTGTCTCCAATCTATCCATCGATTTCAAGAACCGGATAAGGCATACCAAACAGGTGGGAGTTTGGCTGTCTCAACACAGTTGAGTAAAACGTACTCTTAAGCTTGAGGTACATGGGGATAATTCAGTGGATCATTTGATGTCTGGCTCATATGGTGTGCAAGACTTATCGTGTAAAGTTGTAGTTCTGCAACTCTCTGCTTCTTTTGTTGAGTAAATTTTGAGCTAATTTGGCAAACAATAGGTGGATGGCGCGAAGCACCCGCTGTGCAGGTTTGCCATTGAACCACGATGGATAATTCGTGAAAAAAAAATCAGATCAGTTTGTTTTCTTCAAAAATTGAAAACGAATTATCCATCAGGCGAGGCTCTATCTGAACTGTTGGACTGTCGCGACATGCTGAGTTATCCAATGATGATACACGGGACAACTGAATGGACAATTCTGGGACTTCTCAGGTGTGCACATCTTGAGTGCAGTTTTGGACCACGCTTGTCATTTGTGTTAGGTGTCTGGTAAGACAGTTTGTGTATGCCTGTTTGTAAATTTTGTTCAGATCTCCGTGGAGCAATACATATGACCCTCCTTTGGATGATGGTGCCCTTCCGTCCGATAAACTGCGTAAGCTGGAAGTGGAAGCTAATCAAGCCTTTGACCAGTACAGGGAAATGTAAGTGCAGATATTTTGCTACAGTATATATTTTATAATAATGTTGTCTTTAAAGACTGTTTGGCTAGATCGCAGCCTCCCTTTCATGCTCTGTGAATATCACCGTGAAGATGTTTGCTGAGCTATGTAGCAGAATCCAAAACTACTGACTGCACGGCTGTTTACGCTGTGGCTAGGCCAAATTTCATGAAGCAGCGGCATCCAAAACAAAGTATGATCTGCTTTAAACCTGCTATCGTTCGAATTCCAATCTTCTCTATGTCCATGAAGGAACAGTTAGATGTAAGAGAATGTTGATGGGATTTAGCCCGATTAATTGTGGATTGTTTTGATTTTCCAGAGTAGGCCATGTTTGTTGTTGCTCCGCTGACCATGTTTTGATTTTGCTGAACAGTCTTTAAAGCTGTATCACAAATGTTAAAAGACGGAAATGGCTCTCATATGATCTTCCATTTTTTTTCTCACAATAAGAATGATTCTCTGCCAAGGCTAACTCTTCTGACACTATGACTGCTGTGGCAGGCTACTGGGTTATAACACATGTTGAAGAATGTGGCTAGGAATTGAACAACACTCATAAAACACCTTTTTTGATATGAGGAATGATTAAGGAGATGGAGACTACGGGCCGGGAACCCTGGTTGAGCAATACCTTGTTGCACGCCCTGCGCAAGGTTGCTTGAACCACTCAGCAAGCTTAGGTGCACATGTGTAATCTCAGCTGGCGTATTGCGCGTAGTTGGCTGTCATTGTGTGACTTGCCTGTCTATTTTAGAAACTATTTAAATGAAATGTTGGAAGTGCACTTCATTCACTCTTTTTTTTTGTAGGCATCGCACCTATAAGCATACTGAAGCTTTCCCAGCTTGAAAAATTAAGCATAATGCTTAGCATTTTTTAAGCCTGGAAAATTTCGCTAGCATTCCTTTAGCCTTGTGACCTATATCCGGCACACTTAGGGAACATTCTCAAAGCTGGGCATGTAAATGGACAATGGACAATTTATTCATGTTTCTGCTAAACAAAAAAACTGTAAACTTATGGCGAAACATGGTCCTTGGAAAGTTTGGCATTTGAAAAGCTGATCTTCCAAATTGTTGTACTAAATTTGGACGTAAATAATTTAAACTGAGCATATCTTGAAGCTCAAATCCTCCATGGTGTCACCCCTCCCCCAGAAAATCAGTCCCCACCCCTTTACTGGCACCCTTC
>JAOBRC010644897.1:0-10717 GCA_027575255.1 Scolionema suvaense
TCGTGGTCATAGCATAAGTACTTCTTGAGGTATTTAACAAAGTTCATAGCGGCGGGCATCCCGTGCCCCCCCCCCCAACCTTTGTAGGGTTAACCCTATTCTGGTTGGGCTTGTATGTTAAAAGGTTGAGTGGGGGGGTAAGATCCCTGGTTGAAATCTGAAATGTTGATGCAGGACTCATAAAATTGGATAGGAATGTAGAATGCAAACTTTCAGAAAAATACAGTAAGACACCTGTCACTGCACAAATTTTGATGATGTCAGCATTTTTGTCTACATAATTGGCGAAAATTCAGATGTTTCGTTTAATTTCGCAAGTCCACAACCAAACTACTGGCTCTTTTGAATGAATTTAATATTCTATAACATTACCCTACAAAATTAATGCAAAAACCCCAGTATGGAAGGTTAGATTCACATTTTTCAAATTTTTTCGATCAAAAAACGCTCAGAAATGGCTCGAACCAGCTTCAACAAAATTTTTATATCTCAAGAGCGACCCAATGGATTGCACCAGTATTTGGCCTAAATGTCTGTGATAAAATAATACGGGATTATGTGAAATGCAGCTTGCTGCCGTAAGCTGTTTGGACGCTATTCTTGAAATTTTACTTTGGCGGGGGGGGAGGGGGGTTTTACTGAGTAAATTATCTGTTTTCAGGAGTCCACTATTACCATGACGTGCTTCTTAGATGAAATCAAGTAAATAATCAAATACCCATTGATCAGATATTTAAAGTTGCCTTTTTCCCCTATCACTTGGAAAGTTGAAGGGTGATTGATATGTTGTGCTTTTTTGGCATATGTGCTGGAGGTAGAGCATCGTCATGTTATACTATCTGGTCCTGCAACTATTTCTTTGCATTGCATGCACTGTGTTGAATATGCATCGTTTGATGATGTTTCATGTTCTCCCATCGACTAGCTTATCAATGTGGATGTGATTGCTGCACTTGACCTATACGCAGAACAAGGACATTGGGAAAAGTGTATACGCCAAGCTCAACAGCAGGTAACAACAAATTTTGGTTTATAGTATTTCTATAGAATACTGCAACTTTCTGGTGCAAGTTTGGAACAATGGTGGAGGCTATTGATTACCTCGTTTTGACTTCTTCTTGTGTATTGGTGTTTGCCATTTTATTTCTCATTTTTTATTCTTCTGGTGTGTTCATGTGTATATATAGTATGAATGTATTGGATCCCTGATCCTCGTGAGCAACTTGAAATATTTAGTACTAGCTTATATGTACTTATGCCATGCACTGTTATACTTCATGATGGCATGGTTTATGATGCAGTCGAAACTACCTACACTCCATTTTATTCTGCGCTCATTTATAACTTTTGCTGAGTTGAGCAAAGTCTTCGTTATGGTGCACTTTGCTTTCTTATAGCTTTCTTGCTTTCTAATATTTCTATGTTTTTAATTCAAAATCTTCATAATTTGGACATACAGGTATGTAGTCCTGCATATCTAACTCAGCAAATTGGGTCTTTTTGCCCCTTATTCTTAAGAGTACATCTTGAATTGTAAGTCCTTTTTGTATTCATTTTCCAAATCAAGCTTTATTTTACTGAGCCAAGGATTTAATCAGTTTAGTTCGAACAAATAGGGGGAAAGGATTTATGAAAATTAAGCAAGCACAGGCAAGTCAAAAGGCACAAAATAAAAAGAACCTTGTTATCAGATCTACTCATGTGCTGCTGCTGAGACACACTAGCATAGTTATCTTTAATTACTACTTGCTAGGAGATGGTGACTTTTATTCTGAAGAGCTGCAGCAGATAAAACAGTGATAACGAGAGCCTCACAGCGTTACGTCACATCGCAAATCTGCAACTTAAATTGGGTTCTATCGTTCACACTGCAAATGTGAATTGTAGCTATGTCAATGAAATTTACCGGAAATGTTATAGTGAAGCAGTGACTTCCTCTTTCCTCCTGCACTTTTTTGGCTCTTGCTTTACTTTTAGAGAAAAAGTCCTATAAAATGAGCTCCTCTTGTCACCAAATGCTTTTTTCAGGATAATTGCTCAATGGAGTTTTCTGAAATATGGCACATATGTGAAACTTTAGAGCAATAGTAGCTATGTTGTGGACCATATGTAATATCCACGAAAACTTTCAGTCCGCTCACGGAAATGGCCGTTTTTAGGGTTTTGTGAGAATATTATTTCAAAATCTGTTCATTGCATTTTTGTGGTTTTTGCTGTGACAGGGCCATAGTAGTTATGCTGTGGACAATGTGTCATATCTGGGAAAACTCTCTTTCGGCTTGCAGGTGGCAATTTATACTTGTCAAGAAAGGCATTTTTCATGATTTTTTCCGAATAAGTCTAAAACTGTTCGTCCGATTCTTGCCATTTCAGGTGTGAATATTAGGGGCACGCATGTTTTGAACCTGATGCTATATCCCCTTAAACTCTCATTTGCCTTGCAGGTGGCAATTATCTCCAAAAATGGTGATTTTCAAGGTTTTTTCCACGAATATCATGAGCGGTTAATCTATTTATTGATATTTTTGGTGTCAATATTTGAGGTAACTGTACGCATGTTATGAGCCATTTTCCATGTCTCCGGACAACCTCATTTGGCTTGCAGGTGGCAATTTACGTTTAAAAAATGGCGTTTTTCATGGCTTTTTATCCAAGATGTCAAAAACTGTTTGTCCGATTCTTGTCATTTTTGGTGTGAATATTAGGGGCTACGCATGTTTTGAATCAGATGCCTTGACAATCTAGTTTAGCTGGTGGGTGGCAATTTACGCCCAAAAATGTTGGTTTTCAGGGGGGGGGTTTCGAATATGTCATGAACAGTTTATCCCGTTTTTGTCATTTTTGGTGAGATTTATAGGGGCCTCTCGGCGTACGTTATGAACCATGTCTCTGGACTATCTCATTTGACTTGCAGGTGGCAATTTACACCAAAAAATTGAAGGTTTCATGTTTTTTTCCAAATTTGTCAAAAACTGTTCACCTGATTCTTGTTATTTTTGGTGTGATTCATAGGAGCCTCTCTGCGTATGTTATGAACCACGTGCCACGTCTGAGGCAAATCTCATTAGGCTTGCGAGTGGTAATTTTCATCAGTAAATGGCTATTTCCAGGTTTTTTCCAATTGTGTCAACATTGCTTTATCTCTTCATTTTTGGGAGGATCTTCGGAGCAACAAAGCATTTGTTATGACCCATGCGTTATATCTTGGTAGTATGTTGTTCTTCAGCATGAGGGTAGTAATTTATGCCAATAGTGGCTGTTTTGTGGTTTTTTCATATTGTTTCAAGAACACTTCGTTACGTTTTTGTGCTCTGTGGTGCTCTGGCTAGCATGCTATTCTCTTCTTTGATCTGACGCGGAGATTCTCACTTAAGTTTGTGGGAGTCCACTAATTATGTGACTTGTTATTGTTTTTTTCAAATTGTCTTGAGAATGCCATCTTAGTTTTTTGTCATTTTTGGTTTAAGGCATAGGGGAAACACTAGGAATGTTAGGAGCCTTGTTTCATATATGAGGAAAATCTGGCTTCTCTTGCGAGTGACCAGTTTGTCAAAATTGTCTAATTTCTGGGCTTTTCAAAATAGGTCATTAGGTTTTTCTTAAATTTTGGTGTGAATCTTTGGGGGAAAACTGCAAGTTTTATGAGCCTCACGTCACTTTGGAGTGGTTCAGGTTGCTGGTTGCAATTTGCGTCCGAAATCGAAATATTTGAAAAAGGTCCATTAGGCTCTTGCAATTTTTGTTTAATTTTTGTCTTATAGTCTTTGAGGCTATCTTGTGAACCATATTTGGGAAACTTTGGATGGTCTTGCAGGTGGTGATTTATGCCTAAAACTGCCCATTTTTAGGGCTTTATTGAAAAATGTTTCCTGGCCACTTTTTTAGCTTTAATTAGTTAAGGGTACTGGAAGGGTTTATTCGGTCAGAAAATCGTAATTTGCAAAATTTACATATGATGTAAACAAAATCACGCTCTAACAAATAGCAAGTCCCATTCCAGAAGATCATACTGTTCAGTCACAATTCCCTTTCAAAGATCTGTTATTGTGTGTCCTATTGTGCTTCCAAACAATGCCAATGTCCAAGCTTTGATCCCATTCTGAATCAGCGTTGATGACACTCACAATATGACCATTACCACAAAACAATTACGCATGAAGTTTGTGATGGCTCTTTTTGTTGTGCGAAACAAGTGTGCAGTCTCTGAATAGGGCGTTCAGAGCAGATTATCGCAGAACAACTAACTGACGAGATTTCGTGGTACATGCCTCTGTATTATTTTGAGCTATAACTCCTATCCACTTGAGATGAACGTAAAATATCACGTTTGCCCTAAGTGGAAAGAGGCAGAGTTGATCTGCAAAACCCTGTCTCAAAATTTTAAGTTTGTTTCTGGTTCTGATGCTACATGCCGTTAAAGTTAATTCGCATGCAGCTTGGTCAATGCGAATGAAAAGCTATGATCATAATCCTATCATATTTCGAGAATGAAACTAGATATTTAAAATTTGAGACACTGTTTTGTGGTCCCATTTATACTGAATTTGATGAAATAAAAATCGTTTGCTGGGAATCAAGCATCGGGGAATTAAAGTCAAAATAAGGAAATTGGTTATCAAATAAAGTCACGTGTTACAGAAGAACAAAGGAACTCTAAAATTTAAATTTCTTGTACCGACTAGACAAAACAATCTCTAGACTTTTACACGAGTCACTGGAAACTGTTTGAGTCATTAGTGGTTTGGCCATTTTGAGCAATTTAAGCCAAGTGTTCCGAAACCCTTGCAGTATCCTTAAGTTTTGGTATGATTCTCATGAGTAATAGCATTGTATACTTATGTTACTCTCATCATGTTAGTTACTGTAATGCTATTGGCAAACATGTACTCGAGAGCATTATTGTTAATGTAAAGAAGCCATTTAGAGGGAGTCTCAGATTTTGTTTTTTGCTTAATCATAGAGTGGGGATCTCTCTCGCAAATTCCAGCTTCATAGCTGCTCTGAACCAGAAATTAGAAGGAGAAATCGAAACGTGCGTGACTTTGAAGCTCAAAAATAAAAGCCAGTGCCAGAAAGGTTAATTCCACTTGCTAAAATTCTCTGTCCAGTTTGAGTTTTCGAGGTGCCTGGATACCCACAAGACTCTTGAGTATGTTCTCTCACATCATTTGAGTTTCCTTGGCTTTGTGCATTGATAATCTTACCTGCTGAGTTTGGGTTTTAGGGTTTTCGAACATACTAGAGATCTCAGAGAGCATATGATTACACCAGGGTAGGTAGAGCAGCATTTGCTTGATCAGTTTTCAGTATTGCTTATTATGCTACGGAGGGTGATCATCTACACTTGTAGCACAGCATGCACTCAAGATAATTATAATCAATTGTAAATCTGACACAGACCTTTATCACATTTGAAATTAGCAAATATTAGCACTAAAACTACATAGATCTTAAAACCAGCAAACATATTGCACTAGTGGCATTGCAATATCGTTTGCAAAGAAATGACTGGAGGGAGAAGGAGCGGATGTGGATCTTGAGGGATATGTTTGAATTATACAGAGGTTCATAAAAATATGGACTGCAGAGAATGTCAAACACACCTTGTTGCATTTGGATATGCTTGTAGATTTAAATGTAGTATGCCTATGTTTAGTTTCTAAGCATCATGGTACTTTTAATTTTAGAGTAGCGATGTTTTGAACAAATACGTTGCAATGTATGCTGCTGTGCTTATCAAGAATGGTTCTCTGGTAGAAGCCTTGCAACTGTTTGTTGATCATGGCTCGCCACCTAATCCTCAGGTATGAATATGCCTCCCTCTCTCTTACCTCTGTATGAATTGCAAGGAAACCTGATTGGTTAGAGCCTGACATTTGCTACTGTGCTGCTTGCTGCACTTCGTGTATTGGAAGGATAGATCTCTCTCGATAGACGTTTTCCCAAATCGTCATCACACAATGAATTGTGGGATTGCCAAGTGGGGTAGCTATCATTCAATGTTAAGGTCTATAGAGCTGACGTAATTACCTGTTGACTGTAAAACTGATAATTGATGAAGGTCATTGCTTTTGTCTCTGTATTATACATTGCTTTTCGTGCCCTGTGGCCATCATACAATGCATTGTATACTGACGATATGTGAAAAGGTCTATATGAAAACTCTTGTTGTTTTCTTGGTGTGAATTGGAGCTGGCATTTTTTGGAAGGTGATTGAGAACAATTATTGAAACAAAATGTCATAAAAGCCAAGAAAGAACTCTTGCTTTGTCCTGAAAATCCGGGGCATTTTTTCTTTGCCCCAGTCTGCAAGTGACAGCTATGCTAAAAAACGTTTACTGTCTGCATTTGTGTATGCTGCATGATTATTGTGTGTTTGTCTTAGGTTTTGCAACTTTAAAATGATCGGTGCATAAAATCAGTGTTTTGAATGCTCTCTTTAGTAGAAGAGTCCTATAAAAAGAGGGCTGTGTTCGTTTTGTAACCCTTCCATTGTTCCATCCATTGCCAGCACTTTTTGCCAAATAACAGCTTGTTAGATTTGCTAAAATATTGCATGAAACAGAAAATTCATGGGAAAAGCAAAGTCAGTGATGAAGCTGTTTTTGGTATTTTTTAATTATTGGTCCAGTTACTGTTATTAGTGTTTGTCCAAAGTATGTTATCTGCTCATTTCTTTTTTGTAATTTTTAGCGTGAAACTGAAGAGCAATAGAATTCGCTATATGCTGTAAACCGTAACTTATCATATCTAAAAAAATTCTTGTTGAGCACTTCTTAGGATTTCTGGAAGTACTTCTAGATCCATTCATTAGTTTCTTTTAATTTTTGTGGGAAATCTTTAGCAGAAGTAATTATCAGGCATGCCAGACCTCCAGATTAATGCGGAATTCCAGATTTCTGAGTTCAGCATTTGATAATTCCGGATGCAAGCGTTTTTGATATAGATTGGGGAACGAAAAAAGCCAGTGTGACATGCATAAGTTAGAGATACTGTGATCTATATGCAGTCTGGAATTCTGTTATTTTGGATCCAGTGATCCTCGAAAAAGCGATACATCCATGCAGCCCTGTAAATCCACGACGGCATTCAGCTTCGCCGTCGGTTTTGCCCACGGAAATGAAGTTCACAACGGCAAAATTTTGCCGTCGTCATTTTTTTTAGCATTGGAGTCAGTGACTTGCAGTAGCCAGTATGAACATCTGTACCACCCACTTATGGCATAACCTCATCCACATTCACAAAGAAATTTGACATAGTAATCCATCTTCTGATCAGTAGTTGTTTTCACAACACCTGCCGCTGTATTTAGCGAATGTCCATCTGTTTCACATAGTAATCGATGTCCTATTTACTTTCGCGACAAGATTCAATAATTTCGATGATTGCACGAGTTTGATCGATAATACGTCCAGTTCTAGGCTTGCTCGAAGCGTGACAAACAAGATGGTGAATATAAACCAGCTACCGATTGATTGTGAATAACAGGGTTAGTTGCAAATCATGCCATCATCCAAGAAAGGTCGTAGCTGGAGACACAAAGATCTCGGTTTTGAAATGGATCTAGGGGCACTTTAAATTTCCTTCTAATCTGACCGCAAGGACCTTCACTTATGCACCAAAGAAGAAACCATTCTATTGAATTCCCAGTCAAACGCATCAGGGGTCATTAATATTTTATTAGACATACTGCTATTTCTCTGTCTGGCACTCTGGCAGATAATGAGATGCAAAAAAGTTTGGCTGCTGCCTAGACTGGACGTGTTCTGCTTCAATCATTGGTCCTATTCATAATAAGATGCAAAAAGTTCCGCTACGATGATTGGCTCTATCTACCACGAGAAAACGAATATTCAGCCAGTGCATGAATAGGCCGTTAAAGGGTAGACTACCAAGCATGCGCAAGGTAATGTGTACTGACTGTTTGTTGCATGCACATAAGCTGTGTTGCCATTAGAGCATGCGCAGAATTGGACGTTTGTGAGCTAGTGCCCCACAAGCGTTTGAGTTGCTAGTCTACGCTGGAGTGGAAAGTTAACCCTTCGGGGCTCAGGTTCCTGCAGCAACAGCTGATCACCGTTGACCTCCCATGGCATCTTCCCTGTCCATTCCGAAAGTGAACTTCCGACTTCCTGATGACTATAATTTTGCCGTTGTACTGCCGCCGGCCTGGAAGCGAATGACGGCAAAATTCTGCCACCGCACATTTTGCTTAATTTACAGGGCTGATCCATGACATCCCCTTAAATATCGAAACTTGTTTCTGTTGTCCCTGTCTTGAATGTACTTACAAAGCTTCATTTTTTCATGCTTGTTTTACCACGTTTCATTTGCATGCATGATGTTTTGAAAAGAAATATGTCCGCTCTGTTTACAAGTCTTTAGTCTTGGTTACTATCTGCGGTCTGATTTTTCTTTTTCTTTTGTGATTTTCCTTGCTCCAGTTGTCTTTAAGGCTGGCCCATACGCTTCTGCGGCCCGCTTCATGTAATACACCAGGATCTCTAGCTCTGAAAATGACATGAGAGTCAGTTCGTTTACAAGAACCAATTCCTTGAATTCCTTGAATTGTTCTGGAATTTTTTTGGTTCTGGAAATGTTTTTGAATTCTGAATTTTTCTCTGACATAATTGATTTAAATGATTTAATTTGTGTCTCAATAGCACTGCGTATGAGAATTCTGTAAAATGCACCGAGTATTCATGTTCTGGAAAAATCTTGAAATGTTCTTGAATTGTTCTGGATTTTTTTTTTAAATTTGGGTGGCCACCCTGAGAACGCTAGCTAGCTAGAACTGTAACTACAATGCTCATGTTGTTTTGCCGGTTTTTCCACCGAAAACATAAATCCAATTTCGCATTACAGAGTCTTGTGTGAAACTTTATTCTGCTGTTCCAGAGAGTAAGTTTCTCTGCATTGTTTCTCTTTTCTATCTATCGGTCTTGCTTTACGGTTCCTTCATCGCAAACAACTTTTACAGTGCACGCTTTTTTATGAGCTGCACCTTTACAAGCTGAAGCGCCACTAGGCTGAAAATCGGTAAAATTTAAGCAACGTCTTGAGCCTGAGATTGTGTGATCAAATCCAAAATTGTTATGCATCTTCTTTTCTCCTAACTGTACCAAAAGAAAAAAACGTTTTTAGCCATTAGAACGTAAAATATAGGCAATAAAGACTTAAAAGGTATCGCAAAGTTTAAGAATGAAATGATACAAAATTGGACATGGATGGCAGACATGGAAATAAGGAACAAAGTAACATCCAAGGCTCAGACACAGAAATACTAAGCAACACCGAGGCTGAAGTCGGAAATAAACATAGCTTATTGAAAAAGCGTTTACTGCTTTACTATGGGTTTAGGCCCCTCTCCAACTGGATCAGTCACACTGATTCCATCTTGGGTACTACGTTTTAGTGGAAAAGTCAGACTGTCTGAGACATTGCACCTAGAATACCTTTTACCTCCTGTAGCTTTCAGGAGGCCTCGCAGAACTGCTTTGATTTTGTAAAAATTTTCCGGATATTTTGGATTAGGGTGCTAGCATGTCTGAATTATGAGATAGACTATAATGGTGCATTGGGGAAAGTTGTTCTTGTTTGGCTTGGGGGTGGCGACATTATATCTAAAAATGGCCCTGGAGAGGATTCGCCATAATACAGACATCACCATGATGTGAACAAGCCAGAATATAGGGCATTTCTAGGAAGGGAAAAGCTATAATATTAAAACAACTTACGTATGAGGACGACATTTTGCCTTGACTTTTTGTTTTGCCTTCTTGGCATGTGGGAAAGCATGCAGTATCATTTATAAGTTACACAAGGGGATGTCTTTCCGAGGGCAGATTTCCAAAATTAATATCTGCGGTAGACTCTTCGCGTCAATGCTTCGTTATACAGCCATTTAGTGCCCATGGACGGTGTTTCCACATTTCAAATCATATATATACCATCGACAGAACCATATTTTTCTTATTTAGCTCAAAATATATATGTCCTTGGCTATTCCGGATCATGGCAACCTGTCTAGCAAATGGCAACTGAAGAACTGAAGCAACTTGTTTGTAGCATTATATCACGCATAGCGATAACTCAGTGTGACATGGTGCGTACATACATGAATATGGGCACGTGATTGTTACTTCACAGATATTTTACTTGTAAGTTCCAAGAAAATAGGGAAAAAAGCATATTTTGTCCAAACAGTGGCGAACCCTCTCACTTCAGGATGTTTTTTTATCATCAATTTTTTTTATTGAGGAGCCCTGAACTTTATGATTGCATAGGACTTAGGGCTTCTATTGGTGTTCATTGTTTTGCTTTTCAGAATTTCAACATATACAGGAAGCTTGTTCTGGATCTCTTCTCGTTGCAAAATCTTTCATCACCTGAATCTTATCGTGTGTGGTCCGATCTGCGAACAGTTCTTCATAGCTTGGTAGGTAGACTTCAGGCACAACTGTGTTTGGCTTTAAAGGTACACGATCATATGGGACTGCACATTACATGCACTTAGTATAGATTAATCATAATGCATACGTGAAATTTCAGCTCCATGCAAAGTTTCCTGGGAGATATCGCTTTCTGAAATTTGTATTTTGTCTTGGAGGCATAATATTCTCAGTCTCATGGCCGCTTATGCACTGCAACTCAGAACATGACTAAACCTTGACTTACTACTGATAGCATTGTTATCAACACAATGCTGTTAATTGCT
>JAOBRC010645008.1:0-10716 GCA_027575255.1 Scolionema suvaense
TCACACTGATTGCTCAGATTTTGATTGCTTAAGCAATCCGATTACTTAAGCAATCTTGTTGTGTGACTACGGCTATTGTGTGACTTTGCTCAAGCAATCTTACTGTGTGACTACTAGTCTGCTCACAATTGATGTACAGATCTACGGCACCTGCACAAGAGCACACGTCGTATTCATGTATTAGCAGTAGTCACACAGCAAGATTGCTTGAGCAATCAGATCACTTAAGCAATCAAGTCCATTACATATATGTAAGCAAGCATGCAGATCGTTCGCATGGATTGCTCAGACACAGATTGCTTAAGCAATGTTCAACCGTAGTCACACGCAGATTGCTCACATCAATGGATTACCTAAGCAATCTACCCTAAGGTAATTAATTTTTGCGGACAAGTAAAGGACTAGTGGCATTATCTAGGCGTGGAGAAAATCAAGCCTCCACGGGTCGACGGATCGGACTTTTAAGACGAAAAGGGGGGAATGGTCCCCCTTTCGTAGCCACGACACTAAACACAGAAGGTGTGCCCTGCCTGTTGATATATACATAACATATTGAAAGGAAACGTGAAGTTAAAGAAATGTCCTTACAAAAGTGCTATATAAAGCCAGGCTAATAAATCTTCATGTTTCGACAATTTTCATGAATTTGAGCCAGAGACAGACACTCTCCACTCAAGTACAAACAGTCAGCAAAACAAAAAAGAGAGACTCTATGCATGTTCGTGACAAAAGATTATAACAATCAAACATAGAAGGGAATTTACATCGCATACAACCTGTCATACACCTTTTTTTTATAAGCATAAAGCTTATCAGCATATTGAGGCTGAGATTTTTGAAAAATTTAAGCATAATTTAAGCACATGCCAAGGCAAACCAGTAAATACTTCTTATGAACTTTTTTTGCAGAACTTTCTTTATTGCTGTTGCTCGTAGCTTTACGGGACCATTCCAACATGGTTTCTAAATGTTGAGCTATAGAATAGCAAATTTGGCAATTTTTCGTTTCGTATCATCTTTCAGTGTTAGAGGAACCAAGGGCTTTTAGAAGCCCTTGCTCCAAGAAATTAAGCATATGGTAAGCATAAACGGACCCTGAAACCACGAAAAATTTAAGCATACTTCAGGCTTTGCTGAAATTACCTGATGCTTATTAAAAAAAAAGGTGTATGCCACATATAGGCATACGCAAAAAGAGGTAACCGACAACTCCTTATAATGGCCTCCTCCAACTGCTCCTTTTACCACCCCCGCCCCAATACCCCATCCACGCCTGAAAAAATCTGTCCAAGTATACTTTTCAGCTACTACAGTCAACGCAGCAACGAGTTTCGCATCGTGTAAACGCAAAAATTGTACAATTGCTTGCGGAAGATCTTCCTGGGGATTTTCTGCAAAAAGTTCTTCAGCAAGATCTGCTAGTAGTTGGCAAATCGCAAATATTTCTTCCGCAAAATTTTCATACTGAGCCGATCACAAAAACTTATTTAAGAGTCAGGTGCCTTAAGGGAATTTTCTTTTTTTGCGTGGATTGAGTTTTGGGAGTTCTGCGAATTTTTACGCAAAATATATCAAAATGATGTCATAACCTGACCAAAGCAAATTTTCGATCGTTAATCAATACCAATTTACTCAGACTTACTATTTCTCCATATGTGCATACCAATAACCTCCTCTACTTCTTTCGTTGATGCTCATTCGCTAAATTACTTCCATGCAATTTCTCTACAAATCTCTGATTCGCAAAAATAAATCCACTCAAAACGCCCCAAAAATTGGACTCGCAAAAATAAGTCCACGCAAAAATTTATCTCCTTACGGTATCAAGCAGCACATTTAAAGTCGTAAAATCTTACTTACTGCCTTTCTTTGAGGCTGTAAAGACTCCTTTACTGCTTTCTCAGTCGGACGAACATCTTCCGTGGGAAAACACTCAATCGCAAAAATTTCTGCCGCAAAACTGAACAAGCAGCTTTCAATCGCCAAAATTTCTTCCGCAACATAGGTTATTTTTTCAGGTCCGATTTGTAAAAATTATCCGCAAATAATTTATTCCCCTAATATGATACTTTGACCATGCTTTTAATAGTTGGACTCTGTTAACTACTTGATTGCATGAAAATTTCGTGGTGCGGTCGAGTTCAAAAAACCGCGAAATGAAAAAGCCGCGAAAAACGCATTTCCTTCTCAACCTCGAAATTAAAAAGCCGCGAAAAATTGTACATCTTTTTTTTTTATATATAAGCACATCAGGTAATTTCAGCTCAGCCTGAAACATGCTTTAATTTTCCCTAGTTTCAGGGTTTATTTATGCTTATCATACGCTTAATTTGTTGGAGTTGTGAATCACGACCATATAATTTCTCTGACACTGAAAGATCATGCGAAACGGAAAGTTTGCTATTTTATAGCTCAACATTTAGAAAACACATTGAAATGGTCCCGTAAAACTATGTGGAACAGCAATAAAGTAAGTTTTGCGAAATCAGAAGAAACAACGTTCATAGAAAGCAGTTACTGCTGAACCTCATTCCCAGCCTTGGTGTATGCTTAAACTGCTGCCAGGATGGTAAGTGGGAACGGTTTTATGGGCATTTCTCATCAAAAAAAATGTTTTGCTGATGACCCAAGTCGAGAACACCAACTTTGTGTAAGCCCCCAGGGCTCGTTAAATCATGCTTAATTTTTTCAAAAATCTCAGCCTCAATATGCTTAACGAAACCATCGTTCGCGCCGCGTTTGCGCAAACAACGATTGGCGCGAACGAAAATTCGTTCCCCATGGTTTTCTATAACATAAGTTGTCAGGTCTACCAACATCAGTTGTGAGGTGTGCTTAGCCTCCCCGTCCCTCATCACTGCAGCCCATGAAACAAACTTCTGTTGGCAATTATTGAAGACAATAAAAAAGGGGTAACTTCGGACTTTCGGGTAACTTCGGACACTCGCGAAAACTCTCATTTCCGGCCGAACGGTAACTTTTTTCGCTGCTTATATGGTGTTTTCAACTTCTCAAACATCCCTTGTTTCTTCGGAAATCAAAATTCAGTACTTAGAGTACGAATATTTTGCGTGAGGAGCATTTTAGTTAGTAACTTCATTTTTCGGTCAAAAACGACTTGTCAAAATAGAGGGTTCCAAATAAATCGTCCTAATTTAAAAACTGAGAGCTGCCAGTTGAAAACGATTTGACTGCACCATAGGAAAAAGACCGTTTTATTTACATTAACCGGGAAATTGTATCAAAACAATGTTGAGTTCAGATTTTAACCCGACAAATGTATTGTGTCCGAAGTAGCCTCAATCGCACTGGTAACGTCGGACACCTTTTGGAGGCAGGTCATCGCAGAACTTCACCCAGCTGAGGTACGTCCTGCGTGTAGCTGCATTCGGATGCACCGCAATGTTACTGAGCCAGAAGTTTGGTGCCGTCGCGTATGCTCCGCGCAGGATATTTTCGACGTTATGGTAAATTCTGCCCGTTTGACGGTTTATTGCGATTCTCTCCAAACATCTCCGTCGGTAAGAGTTTCCAGATAATTATGCTGATCTGGTTGTAAAATTGAGAACAGGAAGTGATGGCTTTGTGCAAGATTTGCAGTTCAATCTCATGGTTTCAGTTTAATATCTGATAAAAATCGCTATATTTGTATCTTCCCTTTAGCTTGCTGTAACACCTCTCTGCAGAATTTCTTTTTAGAGGCTTCAGAGATGTTGTTTCTACAACAATGTCCTTGGCAAGTGCATGAAAGTTGACAAGCACTCTAAAGATTTTTCTGGTCATCCCTTTAAGTCTATGGCGTTATGTGCTTGTTTTTAGTGGAATGAATTTCCGATCGGTTCGTTCGCCCTAAATTCGATTGGGGCGAACGAAATTTTGTTCCTGCAGTGAAAATTTTGTAAAGGCTTTATGCTTATAAAAAAAAGAAGGTGTATTTGGGGAACCGCTAAATCTATATGCACCAAACCTCCGAGTTGTAAATCGTATAACGTTTTCTTTGTGTATATTTAGTCAGAAGCGAGTGAAAAATGCATCACTTTAGAACAAACAAGCTATTTCCGTTTTCATTTTTTACTTAGATGGCGAAATTGAAAGGCGGCGAAGTTCGTATTTTGGCCTAAACCGCGATATTAAAATGCCGCTAGTCGCTATTTTGCCTGAACCACGAAATTAAAATGCCGCGAAATGCAATTTCAACCGATAAAACCGCGAAATTTTCATGCCATGAAGTAATCGGACGAACTTAGCTCGTTTTATATGGTTGACCACCATTCCTTCCAGTACCAACTGTGTACCTTAAGGGAAGAAATTTTCGCGGGAATTAATTTTCGCGGTAAAATTTTTCGGACATTTTGGGGGAATTAATTTTCGCGGTCCACCGTAAACAAAGCATTTCGCGGGAATAAAATTTCGCGGCTGAACACTTTTCATAAATTTTTGGGAGGCTATTTCCCCATCAAAATAACATTTTAGCGTGCTGTACTTGTCACTGCAATAGATATATTGAATCTTAGCTCACAGGTAATTGATAAAGAACGCATTATTTCAATGATTTTCGGAAAATTAATACAATTTTGTGGATTTTATTTTCGCGGTTCAATGATCAATAAATTTCGCGGGAATTAATTTTCGCGGTTGAGCATTTTTGGAGGCAAAAAAGGAAATTTAATTTCGCGGATTTGCCCAAAAACCGCGAAATCCGCGAAATTTTCTTCCTGCGAAAATTTCTTCCCTTAAGGTAATTGGACGAGTCAAAGGTTGAACACGGTCCAACTATTGAAAACTTGGTTCAAGTAGGTGAAAATTGTACAATGACACGATCCAAGCCAACTAATTGGAACGATTGATTGGATAGTAGTTGGTAGGGTCGCAGGTCCTGAGTGCCCCAAAATTCAAAACGTGAATCACTCAAGATGTTTAAGAGCCAGATTGTTCTTGTAATAATGAGAATAATTACTGGAGCACGTTTTCTAGGGCCCTCAGTGCGCTTGCAGCGTTCGCAGAAAGCGATCTACTTTGACTAACTTTAAAGATGCCGTAAAGTTGCCTCTGAGCAGTACTTAGGCCGCGGGTGCACCAGATCTCAAACTTGAATATGTCCTACATAGTGCTAAGTTATTTACACAAGAGTTGTTTCTGCGACAAAAGAGGTAATGATGTAAATCGCTAGTCAGTGTGCCCGGCACAAATTCCAGTTTCTAGTACAGTCGTGTGATATGAATATCTACAAAGGTGCCGTAAAGTTGCCTTCGAGCTCTCTTAACTCATTGACATATCTGAATATCTGATATCCTCACGAAAATGAAGAAAACATCTAATTCTTCATAAATGGATGCTGTCAACGATCAGTGTGGAGCAACGCGAGTTACAATTTGAAAGTTGGGGGCAAATCGAGTGATTAAAGATTTTATCACAATGGATATCACACTTAAGTATTGGGGTGCCCATTGGTTCACAGATACTTAGTCAGAAGATATTCAAACTGGAATATCTCAACAACGTGAATAGTGCTAGTGAAACATGGTTAGTGTATGTGTGAGCATACTATGGTATGAGTTATTCACCTTCTTGTGCGCCCATCCCACGAATATCTCTTGCGATAGCTGCAAGTGCACTGGGCGCACTGGAGCAGTGGCTCAGTAATTTTACTTATTGTTGCAAGGACAATGTGGCTCGTAAAACATTTCGAGTTATGTAGGAGATATTCGCATTTTGAATTAGGTGTGCCCAGAACCATAGAACAGACATTTTTGCAAATCATCATCAAGCGATGCATTGTTGGATGGCCAAGGGGGGCTACAGAGCAGACATAATTGCCTGGTGACAGCGAACTTGGAAATAACATTAGATCATTTGCTTTTGTCACGGTAACATAAATTTGATGCACCCGCTGGTCATCCTGCAATGCATTTTCTTATGTCGATTTTCGAAAAGGTCTATGAAGCACACCACAAATTCGCGCTTTATTTCTCGATGATGATTTCCTGATTTTATCCCAATAGCAACTTCTGTAGTATAAGAAGGTGCACCTGTTTTTTACACAGTTTTAGTGACCAGATATTCCAGCTTGAATGCCTTCGCCAATGGTTTTCGCTAGTAAAATATGATTACCCCATTACCCCGCATATAGGCGCAGCGCCTACAACCAGACCATTTAAAGGGGAACTAAGGTCAAAAATGAAATTTTAATAGATTATAGAGCGCAGTAAAACATGACTTCCAGTTTTTATTTCACGACAAAAGCTTATGTAGTTGTCAAGATATCTTGTCCTAAAGTCCAGCAGTTACCATATTGATTTTGATGATGTCATACGGGTACGTTGCTAAGCATCACTTTTTCCCTAGTTACCCAATTGTTAAATTTATTTTTTCAAAGGGATCTGCTGCATATCATCACCATTTGTTAAAAAATGGAAGAGTGACTCCTTCACTGCAATTCAATCTTATATTTTGGTTATAAAGTTTGGATCATTTGAGTTGTACCCACATGACATCATGCATAATTCGTGGCGAGATGCTAGCTACTGAACTTTAGAACCCGATATCTCCAGAACTACAGCAGCTATTCTCATGAAAAATAAACTGTAGGTCACATTGGAATGAGCTCTACCATCTACCAAAATTTCGTTTTTGACCTATAAGTGGATATTTTTACTTCAGAAAAACGATGGATACAAGCGCATGCGCCTTTATTCATCGGCGTATTGTGAAGAGTTTATAGATGATCAGCAAGACTTGGGAAGAGTATTAGAAACTCCATACATAGGTGCTGACTAGACTTTTCGTCTATTGACCTATACATCTACCATAAGGGACCCAAAGTTATGACGGAGAAAGTGTGAATGCTTGTGGAAGACTCCTTAAAAAGAGCGAAATGAAGACAGTGAATGCTGCTGTAGTTTTCTTTTTGCTTTGCTGGGAACTTTACTCAACAGGACAGTGATAAAGTCTGGCATTTCTACGGCCCATAGGCGCATGCGCCTTGATCCCAGATTTAGGCGCATGAACCTTTAAGTGGGGTGCGCCTATATGCGGGGCAGTAGGGTAGCGTAATCCAAACTGGTTGAGGTTTTGGTGCGCCCAGGACCATAGTTATGAAACTTGGCGAATTTGATTTGCTTGATTTTCCAGGTGAATAGACTGAATTCTGAATATGCGAAACTTGACTTTAAATTCCCTTCACGGCTGGTAGCATACCTCTACAAACGTATGACTGCCTTCTGGCAATATTATATGGATTTTCTGACTGGTTGAACTGCGTCCATTTTCCATGAATCTTTTGATAAGCAGCCTATGGTCGCCTATGATAAGTACCACTGAAGCTGTAAAAAATTGCCATGCGAAGTCACACAATTCTTATAAAAAAGAAAGGATGTAACTCCACGATTCAACATTAACTTCTGAAGTACGACTTCACTTCAGTCTCATTTTTTAACGTTTAATATTTTTCATTCCGTCTAGGACCTCGAATACAATATGAGAACACTTACAAACTGGAACCTGACGACAGATTTGATGTAAAGCAAATCCAGTCCATTGTTGACGAGATCCTCGAAGACAAATTTCAAGGTGTTAAATACAATCCTGTCGAAATGGGTCATTTATGTAAGCGCACATCTCAGGCAATTCGCGATGCAGTCAAACAACTACCGAGCACCCGCCACAAGATAGTTGTCTTCGTAAATGTAACCCAAAATATTGGGCAAGGTATCAAAGTTGCCAGTCGTTTTCTTTGGGATGACAAAAAAGACAATTGGGTTCACTCAAGCTATAAAAATTCCACTCTGACAGCAAATGCATCCGTGTATGGTCTATACTACGAGTAACAATTGGGATGGATTCCTGCTTTTATTTTGTTTCAAATGTGTTTTTTCTGCATGACTGTATGATGTATAATTTGTAGCGCAAATTTACGGTTGTCTATATAAACCCAAATATAGATGTGATTGTCAATTGCCATTAGGACAATTTCTTCTTTGAGGGTATGCACAATTTTTCCTATCAGAACGTGACTTAATTTCATACTGAAGCTTATTATGCTTTGCTCTAGAAATGAGCTCCGTCTGTCCGTCTTTTCGTCTGTTTGTCCGTCACCAAAGCTTTTTCCTGGATAACTGCTCAATGTATTTTCTGAAATTTGGCTTAGAGGCCAAGATTAATGATCGGAACAAAGAGGTGGAGCCAAATTTTTCAAAAAGATCTTTCGTGCATGATTGCTCAGGTTGTGGACAATGTGTCATTTTTTGGAAAACTTTTACTGTGGACGTTTCTAGAAATTGTGATTTTTGAAGTTTCGGGAAAGTATATCAAGATCAGTGCGGTTTGTAGTATTTCATGTAAAAGATCACTTAAAGGGAACCCGAGGAAATTTCTCAAGTGACCCTCATTAACTGTTACCAGCATGAACTTGCCACAGAAACTGAAGATTCTGTCATTTCGTCAATTCCTACGAATTTCAGGGGCACTATTATGTTCAGCCTTGCACTCTCGCCGAAATTTGTGACGTATATTCGTGGTATCAAAATCTGGTTAATCGATTCTAGCGCGCTTCGGCATCAGTCACTACTGTCATTATGCTAATTACTGCCGATTTCTTGATCTGCAACAGCGTTCAGTGACGCAGAATTGTGGTTTGGCTACGAATTCCTCGTTGAAAAAGAGCAATTTTCTGGAGAACAAATTATCAAACAGAAGAAATATTGCTGTTCTTTTACATATTTTTCCATGCTTATTTAGATGGGATTAAGTTGTATACTCACCTTATGGGTTCCCTTTAATAGAAGGTCTATCGAGATCATTCAATTTCTTTGAGAGGACTGGTGCTCAAGATAGGCATGGCAATTTTTGTCCGGAAATAATTCGTTATTTTTATTCTGAAAAGAGCTTAGAATGGCTCTTCAATACTTGGTCTTTGATCTAACACAAAGATCCTCGACTTCGCTTGAGTCCACTAACTCAGTGACTCGCTCTTATAGAAAAAAAAACATGTATACTGTACTCAAAAATGAAATCTTGATAACTAAGTCTCATAAAATAAAATGAAATAAAATATAGTGAAACCTATTGTAGACTAGACAACATTACGCAGTAATTCTCGTACACTTCACATCCTTTTTTGCTTCTTGCTGAGGTGTAGGTAAACAACAAACAATCAATTGCCAAATGAAAACCTACCCGTGAATGATTTACTTGAAAAAAAGCTAATTAGTGAACTCGTACACAGCCTGTTGATCTACAACCCTGGTCAAAATATTTTGGTACGAATGTGCCGTTTTGCCATGTTCCGTACCGTGAATAATGAAAATAGGTCGACAACTACCGAGCCGCAAATCAGGGCAATAGGGCGGGTTTTGTTTGAAAGACTTACAATTTCTGACTTTTGAAAAATCATGTTTTGGCATTTCTAGGGTATGTACAGGGTGTGGTAAGGCTCATTTTAGGGCGTGGCTTGGGCTTTTTAATTTTTTCAGGTAACTTAGAGAACACAGGGCGTGGAATTCGGTCTACTAGCGTAAATTGCTAGAAACTGCGCTGAGACTGTAGACAGAGGTTGCTAAACACCTGCAAAAAATTGCATTTTTGATTTTGGCTGAATAAAGCCTTTTGTGCCAAATATTTTGTTCAGGATTGTAGTATCAATCAGTAGCCCTGCGCGCACAGATCTCTGACTTTGGCCAGTTGGAGATAGTCAGAGCTGGTCATACTTCATGGGAAAATTTAGAAAAAAATCATTGCTATTTCCAGCTAGGAGATTTTATCATGGCTAGTCAGAGTCTAGTACTGCTCAAGGGCAACACATAGTTACCCTTTGAAGATGACCGAAATCACATGGTATAGAAGTTTCTCGATCACACTGAAATGTGCAACGAGTGACGAGCCAAAACGATTTCGCATGTCAGTGCGAACACTTCGACGAGCACCACCGTTCTATCTCGTCTAAATTTACTCGTCAACGTGAACGTTTAAGTCTATTCACTCGTCTAAGTATGAAGAAAAGAAAAGCAATTTATTTCAACGAGAGTAAAATTTTCAAAAGGCAAAATGAAGTTGAGCTCTTCGATGGTAATACCAGCACATAGCTAATATATTTGCTTTGCTATACAAGGGGTGTACACAAAGTATTTCCAGCCTTCTCACATTCGCACGTCTTGATTGGTCACTCCATGGATGTATAATAAACGTCATATTTTACGTCCATTGTCACACAGACGAGCGACGTGCGAATTCGTATTTCGCTTGTCGTTTGGACGAGTGGCGACTGAAATCTTGCGGTCAGATTTCATTCGTTTAGCGCGGTCATACAGACGCGTAATGCGAAATTTGTTGAACGAGTCTGTGCGACTTCGGCTAGTGAAAGGTACGTAGTGCGAGCAATGTCCGGGGCCCGTCTAAGGCTGTGGACGCACTACTGTCGAAATCATCACTTTTTTCTGACATACCAGAGCAGCAATTGTTCCTTGCACATAAGAGTTGGATAGTGCAGTGTGTCCACCTCTGCAAATCAGAGCGTGAGACTAATTTTGTCAGAAATCTCTAGTGAACTTATCCTAATGTAATTAATTTTTGCAGAACTACTTTTTTTTTTTGTGAATGAAAGGATAAACCCAAAATATTTTGCGGAACTAAATTCTGTGAAACGCATATGCATTGCTTATGAAAATTCAAGGCCTGAAACAGCATAAGGCGCTCCCGGGGATGGGGGGGGGGGGGGGGGAC
>JAOBRC010645119.1:0-10716 GCA_027575255.1 Scolionema suvaense
GAAAGATGACTGGATGCTTTCAGTAACATTCCTTAGTAGTCTTAATAGTAAAAAAAATTTCCTTTGCAAATAAGTGTGGGTGGGGGGGGGGGAGCCATGGCCCCCTCGGGCCCCCCCGTCTCTGCGGCCCATGAAAAGTACCAATAAACGCACATTTTCAAAATGGAAAGGCAATTTTCAGCCACCTATGCCAATCATGCAAATTTGCCTGTGACTCAAGGCTTATTAGCGTGAAAGCTGGTCAGTATTTTACGATGCATCGTTCAAAATGGGTTGATTTTCAATTTGAGAGCCGCAGGCCCCCGTTACTTTACAGGTGAAGTACTGCTCTACCAAACACCCCGCCCCTTACATCGCTGCATACTTCAATTCAGTTAGCACACTATATTAGCAATAGTTACTGAAAACAACACTCCTCGCAGCTACGTTTTCAACTTCTTAGTGCCGATGGGTACATCTCTGGATGATCTTCTCGTACTGGTGACATTGTGCAGGAGACAGCAAGACACCAGGTGAAATAACTTGCAATTTCAACGATAATCAGCATTCTATAGGACAAGGTAATAAGTGAGTGAAACCATATCATGGACAAATGCAGTTCCAAAAACGATCATGCATTGTAATTATTCATTTAATGGCATCGAGGTCCATCACGTATATCTTTCAGAACCAGTGATTATGGAAGTTTTGCCGTATATCTAGTCAAACCCAACATGAATTTTATAAATCCATGAGCTGCAGAAGGGAAGCTATACCATAATACTAACGACATATGAAACAAAGTAGCACGACTGGCACGAAACGTGAGTGAGACAAAGATCGTTGATGAAGACAATTACAGGTATACCATGAAGCATTCTGAATCATTCCTGAAAATAATCAGAGAAAGATAAGACATATACAAACGTCATAGTATAAAACGTCTAGAATTAAAACAGGATACATGCATAGAGCTGAGTGCAAGGAACGTCGTTGAGTCTCTCTCTCTTTTAAAAACATTGAACACATGAAAGTATTTAGCTATATCTGTATACTGTAGTGTAGGTATACATTTAGCTAATATTATGAAGCTATGTATTTCCATAAAACAACAGACAGTTTGAGCTGGAAGAAAATCAAGACGTGTAAAGTTCGACATAGGCAGGAGCAAGAAAACAAGAAACTGAGCCACTGAATCTACTATCCATTCTAATGTATAGTTAGATACTTAGATAGCTAGGAACATGATAACACAATGAAGAACTAGGCATATTTGCAACTACTTACACAGAGAACAATGCAAGCCACTTTACATCTGTACATCAAAATATTCCATACAGTAAAAGCAATCATGTCTAAAGTTGACAGCCACAGCAACACTACACTGCTGTTGCACAAAAAACAACAACAAAAATGAACGAGAAGCATGCCTGGCCTACACCCAGGAAGCATTCTCTATTCTCGAGCAGGACTTAAGTGTGTCGATCGATTAAAGAAGAATACCAGCAATCAAAAAAATTTTCTCCAGCACAGGGATGAAAGCTTGCACAAATTTGCACCCAACACTGCAGTGCATCTAGATGGCCACCTAGGTCGTACAGAATATCGAGCAGAGGAGTTGGAAAATGTAAACAGAGACAAGAGGGACTAATTTGGACATACAGCTGCAGTAAGTGCATGCAAAAATAGTCTTACTTACTTGCACAATCATGTACCTGTCCTCTCCAATCGGCACCTTTCTGCATGAATCCTAATTCAATCAACTACGAGCAAAATAAAACTTCATGCGAGCTTCGACCAGTCAAGCGCCCTGCACTCGCCATGTTTCCGCTAGAATGGCTTGCACTATCAAGTCACGTGACATGCACTTTCAAGCTCAGGCCTCTTAGCCCTACAGAGTATGGGCTTTTCCAGGTAGTACAGAGTATGGTGGGTGGAATCCACCCCCCTGCTAACTTCTGTAATAATGGTGCCACACCCAAAATACTTGGTAGAGATAGAGAAGAACATCTCATAACACTATTTCAAGACTGAAAATGTCTTTGGTATACAGCATTTGGAAGCTACAAGTGATCATTGACAGGGTACTTATAGCCTGTACCACACCAAGCGCACTGCGCTTCACTTGCTAGCTTGGTCTGTTACCTTTCGCAGCATTTCTGGGTTTGATAATTATGCCATAAATGAGCACATTAACGCCACAAGTGACTTCAAATCATCAACTATGCAACTATGACTTTACGCACTAATTCAATACAAACTGATGTTAATCATGAGGTTGCTATAGGAACACCTGACGCAAACTCGCAAATAATTAACAAGTTTGCTAATTTGAAAAATGGAGATTCACGCCAAAGTAAGCAGACTCTGAGAGAACATTGTTGGAGCAGAGGCTGTGAACAGGCTAGGTACTTATCATTGCAGACATGGGTTTTTATAGGCAGCCCTATGGGAAATTCTCCAATCGCTGCCGGGAAAAATTTGATATCTCAAGAACCAAGATAGATCAATACCAAATTGGTTTTAAATGAAAGCTAGATAAATTTGTGGAAAAGTCAGCAAAAACGAGAAAAACATGCAGGATTCCACTCCCCCCCTCCCCACCCGTATGCTCTGTAGGGTTAAGATGCGGAAACAATAGGACGTTGCGCGAGCTTCCAAACCAGGGTGGTTTCTATTAACTTTGATTTGAACAATTTCATCATAGACAGAGATAGATTTTCTTTCATGGATACTTTTAAATCGCATTTCATTTCCTGATCGATCGATCATTAAACAAAACAAAATGACTCTTACAACATTCCATGCTGATTTTCTTACTTCTGATTTTGATTTTTCTGTCATGTCGAAGTTTGAAAGCCTACAGAAAATCAGCCATATGGTGAATCAAGTACCCAAGCAAAAAAATGACCTTCAAGAAGTTCCAATTTAGTTTGGTTTTCAATAAAACCAGACTCATTCTCATTTTCTATTTACATCTGACATCTTTCATTAGTTTAAACAACTGCCATGCTGATTTTGTTGCTTATTTTGATGCGCATGTCTTTTTTTTCACCAGGTGGAACTTTGAAAGACAACAAACGATCAATCTTGTAAAGGACAATCAGTAGAAACTTGATTCCTGTGACAGATTTCTCATACCGATTGAGAAGTAGCTTTCTGATGATGATGATGGGCGAGAACCTCTATGAATGGCAAATTGAGCAACGGTTTGAAGAATCTAAGCTGCATGAAGCTTGTTATTCCACACAACACTCACAGATCAGCATTCATGTTGAAAATGGAGTGGATGTTAATGCGAGGAAGATTGAGAATGGATTCACTCTATTTCACACGCTCTGTGACAGTTCATATGGAGATCAGAGCGAGGCCGTTGAAACAGCAGAACTCCTGATCAGAGTAGGATGTGATGCGAATATCACAGATTATTGCAACAGAACTTGTTTGTTTGTTCTGAAGGATGATAAAAATCGTTCACAACTATTTAATTATTTAATTCAACATGTTGATATTAAGATAGAAGACAAATTCAGTAGAAATGCTTTATTCTGTTTTAAAAATTTATATCATTTTATTAATTGGAGTAAGAAACAGACTGAAGATGAAAAGGAACTGATTTACAAGAAAGATTTGTTCGGCTTAACTCCATTGCACTCATTTATTCATCATGGTTTCCGCACTGAAGATCCCATCGTCGATGTTTGGATTCCAATCATTAACAGTGGATTATTTGATGTGAACATGAGAAGTGAGATGGGAATCACTCCCCTCCATCTTGCTCTCATGCTTGAGAAGAAGAGACATGTTATTACGGTTGTCAGAACATTATTACAGAATGGAGCTGATCCGAACATTCCTGACATATTTCAGTCAACTCCTCTTCATTATGCTGTCTATGCCAGATCCGATCCAAAAGTTGTCCACCTTATGACTACAAAAGAAGCAGATGCGAATATTCGAGATGGCTTGTCGAGAAATGCATTAGATTTGGCTGAAGAACTCAATTTCCATGAGCTCACGCCTATTTTGAATAAAATTTATTTTCCACATGATTCTGATATAGAAAAATGTTTATCTACTGTAATCGATAGAGTTATTATAAATACAGATGTGGAAGTATTAATCGGAAATTTAATGGAGAAAGTGGCAGAGTTGGATTCCAGATTTAAATGCAAAATCAAATTGAGCGGAAGCGTTGGTGAAGGCACAAAAACTGGACTTCCTGATGAATTTGATTATCAACTGTACATGGAAGATCTGGGTCGACTCTGTCGAGCTGAATGTGATCAGTACGGTGGAGCTGATATATACGTGAAAGCTAATCACCAAATGTACAGAGATTTAATCAGATCTGGTCGAGAACTGTGGAACAGCAGAGTGAGGGAAATATTTTACAGTTTAGTGGAACGAGTTCTTCACGATCAGGACGTGTGGAAATGTATAAATTTCGTTTATTTTCCTATGGGAAGTTTGAAATTATCAGGTCCTGCATTGTGTCTGGAAATCATGTTTCACGGACAAAGTGTGAAATTTCTTCAAATATCGATTGATTTAGTTCTCACTATTCCGATCGATTCTCCTCATGAGAATGTTCAGTTCGATGAAAATATTCCTCTTGAAACAATTAATTTGATACAGAAACGTAATCGAGCTTGCTTTGTGTTACCTGAAAGTGCTCGTCTTTCGATGTCAGAAATTGAAGCTGACATCATGAAAAGCATTTCTGTCAACATGAAAGAAGGATACAGGAAATCAAAATTAATCCGTTCAGATTTCACTGATAAAGATTTCAGTTACAGAAAGAGACATAGTTCTCACATGGCGAGTAAAATTGTTACAACTTATGCTCTGAAGTGCTCCTTCTTCTACGTACTGAAAGAACATGGAATTCTTCATATAAAAGATGGAGAAATTATTATCAGTCAAGATGAGAAGAACAGAGACGGTGATTTCTGGTGCAGAGAAATTTATCGATATCTTGTTCAGCATGTTGGGATTGACTTTCCTGCATTTTTCTTTCCTGAGAAGAAGATGTATGTCAGTTCTGGCGATCGCAAACAGATTTTCGAATCTCTTAAACAGGAATCACAATCAGGTGAGTACATCAACATTTTATTAACCCTATTTAACATGGGGGGGGGGGGCTGACAGATTTTTCTCAGATATTTTTTTTTGTTTATACGGTACGCCTCTCATATATTGTGACTTTTACTTTATGCTTATATGACAAATCATGGCCAAATTTGAGATCAAAATATTTAGTCGTTATGGAGATATGGCACTTTTGTTAAGGACTGTTGGCTCAAAAAGCAATAGTTTTCAGATATGGTTTTCAGTGTTTTTGGTTAATAAATGAGGCTATTTAGCTACTCCATGTATATTACAGACTATACAACTAGTTTTATAGGTTCAGCCCAATAGAACAGTTAAACATGCATTTTTGGGCCAAAATTAGAGAAAATCATAATTTTGTGATATTTTGCATAAATTATCACACCACCAGAACCAATGACGTCACTGACTTCTAATTTATGCAAATGTGATCTATAGGAGTTTGTTAACATACATGCCACGTTTCATTGCTATTGCTTATTCAACGCGAAAAAAGCCCATGCAAAATAGGGTTAATGATGATTCAGTTGCAAAACAATTATGGTTCACATTCAGTCGGTCAATGAAAATATTTCTTTTATTCATATTTTGATGATTAGCTTTAAGAACATCTATTCTTTGGAAATTAGTTCATTGGTTGTATGGAATAAAATGTCATTAAAGCAATGAGCTGTGATTAGATGTTTCAGGAATATATTTTCTGATTCAGATTTTGCTGAGCAAAGTTTACAAGTGAATTGATCCATTGGTTGTGCGGAATGGAAAGTAATTAAAACAATTAATTGTATGTATTAATTAATCAGATTTTCTTTTCCTATTCGCAATTTTTCTATAAAAACATGAGAAGATTACAATACACCTTTTCACAGTTACGTTATTGGATCGACTGAACTTGAAATTAACCTGTCCTGCAACTAGCGAACGGCAGATCCATTGAACCGACGGAGGTAAATAAATCGTTAGCAGCAATTACTGTTAGAGTAATTAACATTTTGCTGCCTCGAAGTGGCACGTAAGTTTCTTCAAGACTTCCTCTTTTCCGAATAATGACACTTGCGACGATTCGTTGCAGTACACTTGAGACATGTTTCATTCTGTAACGGTTTGTTTACCTCCGAAAAGGGCAAAGTCCAGGGGTAGGACTGAAAATGTGAAAAGGTGTATTGCGAACTTTGAACTTGATGATCAGTTCGAGTATGAACATTTACTCTGAAAGTTCAATATTTTGTTTTCCAAAGCTTTAATTCACTTCATTAATTGATTTCTAGACTGATGATTATCAGTGTCAAACATTCTATTCCAGTTTTTATGGACAAATATCGACGTTATTTTATTGGAGACTCACTCACTGTTTGAACATTAGGAACTTAAAAATTCAGTTCAAAATCTAATTCCAAACTCAACAAAGTTTTTACTGATGAGCAAGAATTATCACGTCATTACTTCTTCGAAGTTAAATGCAGCTATGATAAGAAAACACAGATTAATCAGATTTTTCATGAGTTTCCGTCCAATTCAGATCTTTAGAGGCAATACACCTCTTCACAGTTGTAAAAATTCTATATAAACAAATCGTTACATAGTGCTAGTCATTTTGATGCGCCCTAGGAGATAGGTAAAGAGGCAATCGATGCGCACCAAAAGCAGCACAGCTGCCATTCTGCAATCGTAAAGTAGCAATTATCCCCTCTGCTACAGAGAATGTAGGCTGTTAACGGTGTGTTTGTATAACGTTTCACTGGATGTTCGAAATTTCAATGGTAGAAAGAGGTTCTAGCAGATGCAGAATTGATAACTGTGAAAAGGTGTATTGTGAGTCGCGAGCTTGTCGTAAAATGAGATTCTTTTGCTGGTCAGTAGAGGAATTTATGATTGCTTTGAGATTTTTTCCTTGCATTGACTGAAAAAGACCAAAAAATCAATTTATTTCAGTTTTTTTTCGCTGCTGATGACTGTTCTAATGTCACTTTAAAAGAAGCACAATCACCAAATTTTTTATTGACTGTTTGCATAAATTGTCATATAATATTAGCATCTGAAAAAGTGCTACAATTTCCAGGTTTCTGATTTAGTTGGCAGAACTCGGTAGTATTCTCAGTGATTATCAGCTGATTCATTATATTGAAATGTATGATAGTAAGTCAGTTTCAGGTAGTTCTAAAATACCCATTTAGAACTCACTTTAATTGTTATCCCACCCCCACCACAAGTCCTTCGAGTACGCCTCTTGGTTGCTGATAGCAGTACAGTCTTCGGTATTGCATTGTAGCAGAATGGCCTCATTGCGGTATGATCAGTGAATACTGGCCGGGTGCCGAGAGAATTTTGACAGTAAAATAATAAATCTTTGAAATGATATACTTGTTGAAAGGAGAATCAAAATACTTTAAACATGTTGAGGTGAAGATACACTACAACTTAGTTGTACACCACGTTGCAGATTGATGCACAACTCCATACAACTCTTCACAACTCGACGAGCAACTGTCCGCAACTGTTACTTGCGCTTGTACAGGGTATGACGAGATCATGACAGCCCTTTGTTGATTGCTTAACATCAGCGTAACTATGCGTCTAACCGTCATTAGTGTCGCCACACCGTGACAATGGATGTGTGGTGTCTCTTTGGAGGCCTTTGTTTAAAGAGTTGTTACCCAGGCAACCAGCCCATTTTATCGGCAAAAACTTTCTTGATATCAAAACGGCTTTGATTTCAAGAAAGGTGCGAACATATGCAGGTGCTAGTGAACAGCTCATAGCTTGCACCGAGTTGCGCCGAGTTGCGACAGAGTTGCAGCGAGTTGTATCGAGTTGCACAACTTTCTTTAAATTGTGGAGAAATGTTTTCCAGTGCATAACATTGGCCACTTGAATAATACAACGCCGTTTTCAAACATTTCAATTAATATTCACAATAGTAATTTTGTCCTAAATTTCAGCTGTTAGATCCCATTCTGAAGTATCATCAAAGTTAATTTTAAACTTTTCTGAGGTAATTCTCCACTTTTAAGGCGTATTTATAAAATAGTTTTTTTTTAAATTTAAATTTTTTAAATTTTACTTTGTAGCAACATAGATTCATCAACGGTCTTTATTGCTGATGTATTTATGAATTTCTTCTGAGTGACCGAGAACGATTCAAACCCATGTCATGTAGTTATTTACTAAATTTGTCGTAAAACGTTTCTGTCGCTATTGCATTCATTTTTTCTTATAAGAAAGCCATGACCCCTGAGCTGGAATCTGGAAACCTAAAAACTTCCAAATGTATGAATAAATCAACGTTATGGACATTTTTTTTTGTCATGATTAAAATAATTTTTTTATTAGTTTCCCCAAATGCATTTTACGCAAAAGTCTTCTCAGTCTCTCAGAATTATTCTTCCACATATTACGATCGCTGTACTTCAACAAATTTGTCATTATAAAAATAAAGAGTGCACTGAACGCAATTCATAGATGCCCCTTTCTGACTTTTTCACATAATATCCGAAGATCAGTAGAATTCATAAAAACAATCAACGAATATAATTTTTACAAAGCAGCTCTCACTCTTCTGCCTCAAAATCAACTAGCATGCTAACACCTCGAAATAAGAATTCATGAGACATTAATATCATGACAATGTCGTTTTTCAAAAAGATAAGTTCAAATCTGACTCACGTTCCGCATTTGCTTGAACAACCGATGCAAATCTTCACGACAGCAGAAACACGTATGTTAAACGGCTTATGGTAATGGAGCGGAATGAGATTTCACGGAATCAAAACGATGCCATGAGATACATTGCAGACCATACTGTATGAACAGGATTTCGATAGCTGAGTTGAATAAAATATAAAAATGTGTATGTACCATATTACGGTATCATGTTCTGCTCAACTGCATGTTTCTTGGGCGTTTAGAAAAAATGCTTCTCAAAACTTGACAAGTTTATTCAATACTTTGTCCTCATCTGTCTGTAAAGTACAAAGTAAGACCGACAAGAACAATGCAAATTCATGTCTATTCTGCGAATTACCATTCGAACGATTCCGTGAAATCTCATTCCGTTCCGTTCCGTGGGTTACCATCAGCCTGCTCAATAGGAGTGGAATGAAAACTTGCTGTTTTATTTGATCGCTGCAACATGCGATTGAAAGGTCTTCTGATCATTCTTTTGTTCTTCGTGCATCTCTTAGCCCTTGTAAGGATGAAATTATTAAGAAATTGAAATTCGACAAATAAGAACAACTTGCAATGCATTGACATCTGGCTACGCAACTTTAACTCACCAAAGTTATACTGCTCAAACCTGTTTTCATATTTGTGTTATTGATGTTTAAATTTGTGTAAATCTTGATCAAAACCAGAGCAAAGCAGCTACGCAAATAGATAAGTGGCGCCAGTGACGTTTACGGTATACGTCAGCCACAGGTTAATATAGAGCATATGGTTCGAATGACATTTCCTGCAGCCACGAAGCCAAGGGGGTGTTAAAAAAAATCATTTCGCATAATTTAAAAGCATACTAGTATCTGAATGAAATTTTTTGTATTGGTGAAAGTAGAAAGACGAAATGAGAAAAAAAGGAAATGTACTGTAAATTAGCCCAATCACTCCATCTCTCTGTTCCTGTTCTATATTTATATCGGACGTTCATATTTCCATGCTGCGATGTTTCTCGCCTAATAATCTGCACTGAGAAACGAATTGCGCATGACAGAGAGAAGAGGTTAAGGCTAGGCTAACTACGAATACCGTGCATATATCAAAAAGCACGTCATGCATGGCCACTTTTCCTTTTAAAGGTTTCCTGAGTTTTTCCCGAGGTATATCTCTTTCCTATAAGTTTCAGGCTTGTGTTTTTATGTAATTGTTTGTATACACGTTTTGTGTGATAAGAACATACAGCCTTTAACTGAGACTAAACAATGCTCTTAGATCAGAATTAAGCCTAAAAGCCTTTATAGCTCGTTCTCAGGTAAATTATATAGAAAATCTCTGTAGCTGCCAAATATCATGGTTCCGGTACTCGCAATCGATAAAAAATGAGCCTGGATTGGCAAAACATAATATTTGGGTGCTGAATAGTGGGTGCCTTGCAGTGAAACCTATCGGCAATCCTAATTTTACGAAACAAATTCTTTCTGATCGAAGGCTGATTGTTCTTGCCATGGTCATACCTTGTTCTTTTAAAAAAGCTGCAAAAAAGAGTGCTGTCACATTGATTGGAGGTTTATGCATCAATGGTCACACTAATACGACATAATGGTATGCTCAGTAGCTGATGAATGGGGTTTCAGAGATGAAGAGAATGGACATGTTGTTAAAGAAAGTCGATAAGAACTTGATAGTGATATGGCCTCAAGGAATTGCATGAAGACTGAGAATTGCAAACAGTTTCCGAGCGTTGTGCGAATACATTCTTACCACCATCATACATATATAACATTTAGAGCTTCTTTGACTTTTTTCGACGCAAAACACCTGAAACCGGGTCCACCATCAGAATTATTCGCAATATCAGTGATGTGGGCATGGATAACTTACTCTACACTACTTTTTCCGTTCTTTTGTGGGAACAGTTTTATACGTCGATCATGATCACACTGACAAGATAGTTGAGGTCTTTCTTTAAGAATC
>JAOBRC010645230.1:0-10714 GCA_027575255.1 Scolionema suvaense
GCGCAAATGGGCTGGCACAGTGACACCCTAGAACGTCAACAGCACGTCAGTATCCCCACATGAAATCAAGATCGCGTCAGCGTTAGTCAGAAACGCTTGGCGTCGAGCGGTGTTATGCTCAACGTGTGTATGAGAAAGCAATCAATTAGTAACCTGCATGGACATGTTTCCAAACATGTCAAGTTTCGAAGCAGAAATGTTAGCCTCACTGATTTTACTTATGAGTGGTATTTTCTTGACCAGATCCAGTGATATGTATTTTGTATTGAATAGACAAAAAGGTGGTACCATTTTTCCTTGGGAAAGCGTACATCTGCTTAAGCTACAATCCAGGACAAAATATTTGGCACAAAAGGCTTTTTTCAGCCAAAGCCAAAAATGCACCCTTCACCACTTTTGCTTGTAAAAGTACTCTGAAACGCAAGCGCTTCAAGAAATTTTTTGCAGGTATTTAGCAACCTCTGTCTACAGTCTCAGTATAGTTTGTAACAATTTACGCTAGTAGATCGATTTCCACGTCGTTTTTTTTCTAAATTACCTGAAAAAGTTAAAAATTCCAAGTCACGCCCTAAAACATGCCCTACCACACCCTGCACACACCCTATAAATGCCAAAACATGATTTTTCAAATGTCAGAACTAGTAAAACCCACCCTTCCTGATTTGCCGCTCGGTACTTCTCGACCTGTTTTCACTTACTCGCGGTATGGAACATGGCAAAAACGCGCATGCGTGCCAATATATTTTGACTGGGATTGTAGAGTCACGAAACTTTTAACACTTCCATAGGGCAGAGAGAAATGAGATATGGATTTTTGTAAGTCAAATAATATTTGTTCTGCAAGTTATGCACTTTAAAAATCTCAGATTACTCTGAAAGCAGAAAATTTAAACCTATTCTAACTGGTCTCTGAGCCAACTTGTTTTAACTGGGCGGGGGGCATATTTGCCCCTCCCCCCACCTGTCTAAAATCTGTTTGGATGCCCCGTAGCACTTCAAACTGGTCATGATAGTAGTATGGACCGCAAACTTTTATTTTACCTAAACAAATTACCCTTCACCTCATTAACTATTCAAGACATCATTATTCTAACGGATTATTGACCAGAATTTCGAAAATTTTCAATAAAATTTTTTGTTCTCTAAATTGGTTCTAGATTCATATTTAGTTATTTTTAAGTTTAAAACAAACCAGAAACATGCATTTTAGTGCTTTTTTGCCCTTAGTTCTACTTAAATTGGTCTGAAAACAGCTATTTGAAAAGTAAATTTTGGTATTGTACCTTTCAAGAATAATCCCATATTTCGGGAACTATATGGTTTGTAGCCTTCAAATGTTCATTCAATCTGCCCCCCCCCCTTCAATGCTACAGTGACAAAAGCTATTAGTATAATGTTATAACCCATTTTGCAGGGGCGGATCCAGAGTATTTTCTGACAGGGGACAAATTTTCTTTGCTATACTCTTTCGATGACGTCACACGCAGGTTCTTTGTTTCTTGCTTCAAGCGCAAATTATTAATCAAATCACCTAGCATGCATCTGTAGATATATCGTCGTCAAGGGTCTCTAGTGAACCAAAATTCGGAAAGTTTGGGTGAGATACTAAAAGGAAAGGTGAGACAATAATGCGTCCAAGGATTATAGCTATTTCTTCGTTGGATACTGATTCTAAGGTCTTCTGGAAGTTGGAACTTGTTTCTCGCAACCGTTCAAAGGACCCAATGCTCTTCCTTGCACCAATGTTGGCTGGAGGTAGATGTTTACAAGTGGAAGCTGCTGGCAAGAGAATTGTGTCGCTGTATTTTCAACACTGCATAATCGGCTCTCAATAAATCACGCGACAGCTAAAGCAGACATTTCAAATTTCTTCCCACAAAATCCTTTGCTTAGCCACCATTGTGAAAATTACTTCCCGCGATATGCCCGAAAAATTTAAAACGCCAGAAACATATGAATTCAACCATAAAAACAATGACAAAGCTTCCCCTAATTTGCTAGCCAAGAAACAATCACGTAGAGCAATGAAGGTACCCTGAAAATCCTTTTTTCCTGTGGCGGGATATCTGTGTTTCTGCTACTTAAGTGACGACCTTCCAGGCTTTTTGAGTATGACTATTTGTTATGCTTGGATTTAAAAGCATTCCTTTGTATCTTCTTCAAGATCGTCTCTTGTAAAACATTGAAATCGTCCGATCGATCACTGTTAATAAGCGCTTGCAATGAGAGCAGCTCCACGGCTGCTCTGTACTCCACTCATAGCACATAGTGCATGAGCAGAGCATCTGTGACGTTCAGTAGACTCTGGCTCTCCTTGGCACCCTTCTTAATGCGTAAAAAATTCACTTTCTGCGCCCCAATAACTTTTCATTCTTTTCACTGGGGGCTCATTAACATATTTTATTGTAGAAAACAAAACAAGCTCCTTACACGTCACAAGTTTTTGGATAAAGAGGGGGCAAGAGTGGAGCAGCTGCTGCTGCATTCATTGCTTTCTTTTCCAGCATACATCTGATTGGATGCAAGCATCGTGTCAGTGTTGGTTTCATAGCAAAGTATTGTCCAGTTTGCACCAATCAGAATGCGTCTGCGATCTATCATGATCATGACGCGTGATTATGATGCAATATTTCAAAGCAGGCTACGCGTAAGATTCGTGCGGTGACTGAGAAACGCTTGCTTCATGGTACAGCTTTCGGAGCTGGGGAGCAGTTCTTACCGTTGAAAGCGGAAAGCGTGAAGTTGAAGAGTTGATATGGTTATCAGGAAAAATCTGACTGGTGCCACAGCCCCCTTGGCAGCCCCCTGGATCCGCCTCTGAGCAGGCAAATACGTCTTCTCAGTAGACATCAAGATGATCTTCTTCAGGGGGTATCAGATACCATTTTAATGCGATTTGCCCCCCTGACCATCGCTCAATGCAACGCCCAGCGGTACTGGAAACAGTAAGCACCGACAAGCAAGACGTTCTAGCGGGTAAACGATTGACCGGTGAGACGAAAATAACATTGCCAAATTTCACTACGCCCTTTGCAAAATGTTGCCTGATCTTTGCAAGGAAGTTAATGTAACTTCCTTGGTCTTTGCCTATCAGCGGTCGCTTTCACGCGAGGTGGGCATGCCGGATGATGTTATCACATCCTATAGAGAGACTCTGTTCAGATAAAAGGACTACGCCATTCTGATAGTTTCTTCTGGAGTGTAGCATTAGCCTTTCCAGTCATACATCTTTCCTCATTTCGACAAAAAAACATAATGAATCACATGAAACTTGATAGCTTCGTAAAACGTATTTAACAACAGAAATTTGAAGAAAGCAGAAAAAAAAACAACAGAAAACAAAAACAAATTGGAAACACAAGGCTGCTTTGCTTCTCAAATACAATTCGTCTCAATCGTGTCCAAATTTAAAACCTCATTTTAATGTGACAATAAACGGTAGATAAAAATCGTACTAGATCAGACATTTATGAAATCAGTAGACAGGCATAGCGTAGGATGATCGCCTATGAAGGCATAACTTTCATCTTTACCCAAGTACTTGACAGAGCTTATGTGTATAATGTGCTCAGATCAAACACACACGTCCTACATTACTGGCAGTAAGACAGACTTCTATGGTTATGGCTTCCTGATTATTTCGTACAACAGAGTTCTAAATATTTTTATGCTGAGCCAGTCATAAAATACAATCAGCTATTGCTTGAGTTGAGAAAAACGCTTTTGAAGATAGAGTCTTAAAAGGTTAGAAAAAGGTGCTGGCTTATTGCGAAAGTAGTTTTGATTTTGTCTGGTGCTTTTGTGCTATAGCGCTTTTGTCTTTATTTTCTTATCTAACATTTACCTTGGGTTTCATGTTTTATGTTTCTCGAACAACTCTAAACGTGGAGATCTCTGAAAACAACCGTCCCTTCGTGCCACATGCGTTCACTTTCTTCGTCTCGAACGCTGCAAATTAAGGATCTCATAAACTGTATGACCTCAGTGCCATATGAACTGTACACTTCCTTCTTGAACCGGCACAAAAGTGGAGTATTTACAAAATGCAGTACATTTTTTTAATTATTTTTCCTGCAGCATAGTTTACATCACATTGTCGAAGGCGTCACCCTATCATTTGTAATGACGCTCCTTATTCAACACTTCATTAAATTTATCATTACACTGACTTTCTCTTTTGCTGTACTTATGCAATGTCTGAGTGGAGGTCATATTATATAATCCTTTTGTCAGCAGCCACACCTAACTGAAGCCAACTGTGACAGAAACGAAATTTTAAGAGCCCGATTTCGACTTCTATGCAACACACAGGCATTGTATCTTCGAGGCTTCCTTATGTTACGCAGATGGTTTCCTCATAGCCCTTTCTTTCATGAAGAAGCTATGTCTTTTCAGAATGTCTATTTGATCAATTTGATATTCTATAAAAAAAGCCAATTTTGTGACCGACTATAATGCCTTAATTCTCATGGAGCTTCTTTAATCTTTTCATCACGAGCAGGGAGACAGGAGAAGCGCAGAGGTAAAAGCAAAGATTGCTCCTTTCTCAGATTTCTGCTGATGATAAGAAGTGCATGAAACGACAGTAAAGAGTATGGGGTCACACAAAAACATGAAAAAGATCTACAGGTCAGGCCCGAGGCCATACATGTAGCGGAGCTGTATCTGCCAAGGGCTGACATATTTTGTAAAGACGCAGGTAACGATAGGAAAGTAACCAAATCAAATACATATAAGTATTGTTCTTGTAAAGTTTTCTCGCAGTGCTTGTCAACCTATACATAATGCTAACTTCACCATACTTGTGAACGACAAAACCGCTATGTAGCTTGGTAAAATCTTAACGTCCTGGTGTTCCCATGTTTGGTTACTCGGCAGATCAACATATTAACCCTAGTTAGGGAAGTGCAGGTATAGTCTACCCCCTCATCAGTAATGTGACGATATTCAAACAGTTTCACTTTTATATTTAAATCTTTGTCACACTTTTTCAGATTTTCACCTGATTGCGACTAGTAGTGCAAAAGTTATAAAAGATTTGTTTTAGTAGTCTGGAACGACTCCATTGAATAATTACAAGGGCAGGTCGATTAAACTCCACCGCTAGTACACTGTTCGAAAACCTCTTTCGTGATCGGTTTAAGGCTCACTTAGGGTGGACAGTAAAACAAATGGGTAATTCCTAGAAAATTGGTTACCTAATCATCACTCGTGAAAATTTCCATGTCGTTTAAACTTCTCGATCAGGACATAGGAATTCACTTTTTTAAATGGGGTGCTATAAACCACTTCTCAGAGGGAGTTCCTTTCTCGAGAACGGAAAGCCCAAATGACATGAAATTTTGCATGAGCAGACCCTAGGCATTCAACTTTCTACGATTCAGTCATATAGGAAGTTTGAATTCATAAATTGGGGAACTGGCTGAAGATGTTATATTTTCAAGTGAATTAGCTGCATAACTCAGCCTCCTCTGATACGGGTAGCGGCATGATGTACTTTTACTGGATCATAGTGAGCCGTGAGAAAACGCAAGGTGAAAACAGGGCATGCGTGCAGAATACACCGTATTGAATAGTGAAAATTAGAATATGCAATTTTACAGGAATAAAGTAAGGATAGGCTGAAGAAAGGATATAGAACAAGTTCTGGAGAGATCCTACGGATACTACAAGATAGGCGATACCACAACGTGCAAGAGCATCTTGTAAGTGAATATACAGAGGATACCGGCCATTCACGACTATCAAAACTGCAGGTGCGCACTTGGTAACTAGTCATGGCTGGACATAAGAGACTGCAGACTGACAAAGAGAGTAAAGCATGAAGAACAGCGAGATAAGAAATAGAAACAATACATGAGAAAGACAAGTTCTTTCCTGTTTTTATGTTTAAAGGCGACTTTCCATAGAGCGGACAATTTGTTCTGTGCGAAAAAATGGCTGAGCGTGCGCATTACAAGCAAGTGATCAATTTCGAGCAGAATTCTGCTTCCGCAGAAAATGGAAGTCAATCCAACTTTTCAGCGGAATCTGAGTTTGAATGAAATTATCCGTTCAAGCGGAATTTATGGCGTGGAATAAAAAGTCCCGCACAGAAAATTCCGATGTGTGGAAACCCACCGTAAGGCTAGTTTTGATTTGTTTCAAGAAATCTCTGGTATCATCATCAGATAATACATGTTCTCACAATATCGTTCGAATTTGGATTTCTTTCCGACCTGGTCATATGCGTTATCTTCGGTCTCATTCTACTGGTATTTGCTTGTTCTAGATTCCTGTTTTCTCTTATCATGAGCGCTTTCTTCTTCCACGAGTCATTTAGCCTAGGGTCTCTTTCTATTTGTTTGGCTTTGTAGGTATACATTATATGTGACATCGGTGACATGTGAACATGCTTCTGGAAAATGGAGTTCATAAACAATGCAAATACAATGCAAATACAATGCTAAGAAACTGATTTTATAGGAACACAACCGCCTAATTTTTTATTGACTCATGTAAAAGTCACCATGAAAAATTACCATACCAAACAACGTTCTATATTTCCTACGAATTCCAGAGACTTTTTTCTTGTCGGCATGACTCGGTGGAGTTCTCGGCAGTGGAAACATATGATTGGTAAACTTCAAACGGAAGTTGTTTTCTTGATAAAACCAATTATACTAATTAGAATATCAAGAATGCCCATGTGAAGGACATACATCCCAGGGAATGCCCATGAAATTATTCGTGATGTGAGATAAAGGAATTGATGGTTCTCTCAACCCACTTTGCGAGCTGGGTTAAGAACAAAGGATTCGTGGTTGTCCAATCAGAAAGCGCACAGCCTATTGATGTGTTACCGTTCTCCATCGTCTGCTTGATGGATAACAAGAGGGACACTATGAGGCAGTACCCTATTCAATTACTTCATGAATGTGCAGAAAAGTGTGAAAGTTATTCCGCACATTTCGAATACGGTATTTATGATATGATCATCAACATATCAGTGTCAAACCAAACTTTATATCATCAATAGAGATTACCGTGTGAAGCCAGCCTTGGCCAGCAGATTCAAGGGAGAGGCATATGTGATTATCAGGCAGTTTCATACAGCGACCAGTCAGACCTTTTTTTGTTATTAACGTCATCACAGGCCTTGCAAGTCCTTCAATTACACAATAAGCTGGTTATTAAATAATCAACTATTGAAATACTTGTCCTGGCTGCAGATGAGGACAGCTGATGACATTATACGCTTCTGTATTGCTTTGCAGAAGAATGGCCTAATTAGGATATAATCGGTGATTGCTGCTGAGAGTTGAGAGAATTTTGACAGTAAAATAAAGGTAAAGTTACATTACAACTTAGTTGTACAACTTAGTTGCACACCATGTTGTAGATTGTCGCACAACTCCATACAACTGTTCGCAACCCGAACCACAACTGTACGAAACTATTAATTACACTTGAATAGGGTATGACGAGATCGTTACAGCCCCTACAGATTGGTTAACATCAATGTAGCGTGACACTGTCATTAGTGTCGCCACACGGTGGCAATGGATGTGTTCAATCTATTTCGAGGCCTTTGTCTGAATGTTGGTTACCTGGGCAACTAACTCATTTACGGCCTACAACTCGGCTAAAACTTTCTTATTTAACTTTCTTCAAAACTAATCTTCTCTTCCCCATCAATCAGGTAAAAATCTGATTGTGTTCCTTTAACTACAATCTTGAACAAAATATTTGGCCAACCCTCCCCCTAAAACAATGTTGTTAAAAACGATATAAACATGATTGATTTTGGCATCAACGTGGCATTTCCACCGAACTCCTCACACCAACATTGTTTTGGGGGGAAGGGATTGAATGACCGAAGCAGAAAATGACTGTATCACTATTGTGGCCAATATATTTTGTCAGAGATTTTGGTTCCAGAGAGTAGCGGTTACAGCAAAACCATCATTGAAATCTGCAGCAAATCTGTCAACATGCACTGTTTAAATTTGAGTACATTACCCTGATTTAGAGGGATGGGTCGGCAAGACCATGCTTTGTGTGGTGAGCTTAGTTACCATTTGGAGACCAGGCCACGTGTGCACTAAAACCCTGAAAGCAAATGTTTGTGTTTTCTTTCTTCCAAGTTGCTGGAAAAGCATTTCTGGGTAGAACTGACCATACATTTTTGCTTAATAGTACCCTGGTTTGGAGGAAGTCGCTTTTTGGCAAGTTGTCTGTATCTTTCTGGTAACCCTATTTATGGAAATGTAGCAACATTTACCATACTAGTGGGCCGCACATGTCACGTTCTGGAATTTCGTAGTACCCCCGCTATATTTCATGGATGACATGAAATTAGAATAAGAAAAGAGACAAACTCTGCAGATGTAAATCAAGCAGCTTTTAACCCTATTTGAACTGGGCTCATTGCCAACTTATTTTAACAAGGGGGGTGGGTATATTTGCCCTTCTTACCTGAAACCTGTTTGGATGCTCCGTAACACTTCAAACTTGTCATGATAATGGTATGGACCGTGAACTTTTGTTTTACGTTAATAAAGTACCTATGATCTCATCAATTATTCATGACGTCATCTTTTAAAGGTTTTTGTCCAAAATTTCGAAAATTTTCAAAAAACTTTTTTTTTTCTCGAAATCGAATGTGCGTTCATATTTAGTTGGCTATAAGGTCAGAAAAAACCTGCCGCATGCATTTCAGTGCTGTTTTCCACTTAGTTTTAGAACTTTTGGTGTCAAAACAGTTATTTTAGCCTAAATTTTTGTATAGTACCCCTTAAAAAAATCTCTTGGGAACTATAGAGTTTGAAACCTTCAAATTTGCCCACAATCTGTCTTATATGATTAAAAAATAAAAGTCACGAAGTTTCCGTGCCTTTGCTTTTGTTGTTTATATGTTATTAGAACTTTTACAGGTGGGGGGGGGCAAATATAGGCCCCCGCCCCCCCCCCAAGCTAAAATAGGGTTGAAAACAAACGAAGTCCAATTTTCGGCGTCAGAATGGCATGGCAGTTAGTTTAATGTCAATGCACAAGTATTCTGGTATTTTGTCCGTGATTGTAGAAATGTGCTGTGCTAGAACTTTGAAAATCGTTAATAAGTGATTGAATCCACCATCCAGCCGAACACAGTTGGAAAACAGAATGGTAATAGCACACATGCGCACTTGTAACACACATTGATCAACTGTATCTGTTCATGAGAATACTTGAATAAATCGTCGTTGCCTTTAGTTATTCGCAGACACGTTGAAGAAGTATAAATCATATTTCGACGTGCTTTTTCTCCTTGTTGTGTAGACAACATATGCTTCAGTTTTGAGAAGCATATTGAATAGGCATTTTGATATTAAATTGTTGTGTTTGAAGCTCCATCTGCGGCTCGTATTCAGCAATGCCTACAGTCGTATGGGGTAATTATATTGTTGCTTTTAGAAAAGTAGGCAGCTGGTATGTCTATGTCATGAGACAGCAATAATTTGTGATCAAGTAATCACCTCTGAAACTCGCCAGAGTGTCTCGTTTTCGTTTGTTGCTAAAGGCAGAGTCATGCTTTCAGGAAGGGAAATAATGTATGTTTCAAATTTTATTGTTTTGGCTAAGAAGTTTAATAATTCGTTTTTAAAAGAGTGTTTTCACAGAGTGGAATTTTCCATTTCGAGCGAGTGATGCGATTTGAGGGAAAATTGTCTTCCGATTAGCGGAATTTGAGTATGAATGAAATTTCATATCGTGCGAAATTTATTGCCTAAAATGAAAACTCCGCTGTGTGAAATCTGGCTTCAAGGTTTTAGTCAATCACATCCACATGTTTTTGTGTTTGTTTATATGGAATGCTTTGAAATCATGTTTCTCACCCTAGCTTTTCCTTGACACTGTTCTCGATAGATGTTATATATATGTTATCAAATAAATATTTAAGGATACTGCAAAGGCTCAGATGTAGACTAGAACGTCTGTTCTTTTGAGGTTACCCAGGCAAGAGCGGGTAGTGCCAAAAACTCCTAGTCCTCCCTTCGGCGTTTTGAGTTGATTTCTATTAACCGCACGATTCCTTTACACCAGGGACGACTTTTCTAGGCTAGCTCAGATGGTGCTTCATCAAAGAGCTTGTAGATTTGATTGAAAAAACTTTCCAAGTGGTCTAATGATGATCAATGCATCAATGGAGGGCACTTGCTTCATATCCTGCAGTTTTTGAGACAAATTGCCACCTGCTGCCTGTAAACAAAAGCAATATTTAAAACCTAGGTTATACCCCTTTGCAGAGCTCTGAGTCTCCCTATGCTCAATATTTTTTCACCAAACCAACTTTAGGTGAAACATACATGTTGCACCTCCAAAACGGTGTCGGTATTTTTCGAGAATTTTTTCAAAAAGTCATAGCTCTAAATTGGAAAACTTTTGGAATTTTCATTATGAAAACACGAGCTTTCAAATTTACTCGTCCATAACTTTCGATCAAATAAAAAAAACACCAAAAATGCCGACTCTGTTTTGTAGAGTCTGTTGATATCCTTCGATCGGTGTATAATTTGTACACTAAAAACAAACGGGGCGGGGGACTTAGAGCTTCTAGAATACAGAAACTTCCGTTTATTTTCATTCCTGTTTGCAACTTCGCAGCAGATGGTAAACAGGTGGTTTTTTCGACCGCATTTTTTCAAAAGCTTGGCACCTGACCAGATTAACCCTATATCTACTGGCGGGGGGG
>JAOBRC010645341.1:2953-17832 GCA_027575255.1 Scolionema suvaense
GATAAATTTGGCGTGGATTTAATTTTGCGAATTTAGCAAAAATTCGCAAAACTCGCAAAAATTAACCCACGCAAAAGAAAATCCCTTTAAGGTAAATTGCCACCCGCAAGCCAAACAAGATTTTCCTCGGACAAAGCACATACTTCATAACATAAGCAGAGTTGCCCTTAAGAATCACACAAAAATGGCAAAAATTGTGTGCACAGTTTTTGACATACTTGGAAAAACCACTGAAAATTGCCATTTTTGGACGTAAATTGCTACCTGCAAGCCGAATGAGATTTTCAGGCGACATGGCATATAGTTCAAAACATGTACAGAGTTGTCCCTGGTATCCCCACCAAAAATGACAAGAATCAGATGAACAGTTCTTGACATATTTGAATAAAGCGTGACAAAATGCCATTTTTGGACGTATATAAATTGGCACATGCAAGTCAAACATGATGTTCCAGAGACATAGCAAATGATTCACAACATGTGTAGAGTTGCCCAAAATATTGACACCAAAAATAACAATGAACAGATTAACTGTTCATGACATATTAGGAAAAAAACATGAAAATCACCATTTTCGGACGAAAATTGCCACCAGCAAGACAAACCTAATTTTCAGGAGACATGGCACAGGGTTCATAATATGCGTAGAGCTGCCCCTAATATTCACACCAAAAATGACCAGAATTGGATGAACATTTGTTCACATAATTGGAAAAAACCATGAAAAAACGCCACTTTCGGACGTATATAAATTGCCACATAGCAAGCCAAATGAGAGTTTTCCTAGATATGACACGACACAAGAACTTTGAAATGTAAAATAGCACAGCTTTCCCGTTACTCAACATAAAGTTCTGACACAAAATGGCCTCACCTCTGCCTCCACCTCCTCCAAATGATGTACTTGAGGACGAAAACGACGAAAACCTGGAGACAAAAAGCAACATCATCACAGTTTTAAACATATATGCAGAGTTGTAACGTACAATAAAATAATACCGTTACGGGAGGAAATATTTCGCAGCTACAGGCATTCTCAACTACTGTGTGTTGAACAAGCATCAAACCTTGGCACACATAAAATGTCTTGAATATTCTAGCTTGCATGCTACTGCCATCCCTACTAAAATGATCTGCTGCTGTTGCAAAACGAATCCAACTGACTCCAACCGAAAAATTTCAACTGTAAAAAAATGAACACGCAATAAGGTGCAATAACTGCATACATTCATAATAATCCTTATTGACAACAACAATCCCTAATAAGCCCCAGATTTTGAAGAATTAGAATTCAGGAGGGGGTGGGTATCTACCCTGCAACCCTACTTGACCATGACATACCATAAAATGCAGACAAAGTTCAGGTAAAAGTATGTTCATAAGTTTTCACTAGAATTGAGATATGTAGCATGCATAGGAAGGATTTGCTGACATCATCAACGTAGTACATCTACAGCCTTGAAAAACAAAGGTTTCTTCATGGTGCCCACTTGTGGACCTAGTCTCCTTACAAAACCTCCAATCGCTCCAACGTAAACTATGCAGCATATAGAGAGCAGAAACAGCAGAAATACAGAACCACCAACACAGGTTCAGTCTAAATGTCTTAATTTCAGACATAAGCTGGGACATTTTTAGTCACATCATGCGACAAAGTTTTTGTCTGCCCTCACGATACAGGCAGTGCACACTCTGCAGGCAATACCATGATTAGCTTGGCAAGGTTTCAAAACACAGACTAAACCAGTTTATGACACTTGAAAAACACGGACAACAGAAACTGTGTGATAAACACGTGCCTGAAGAAGAAAGAACTGGATTGAATTCCAATGTAACTGACAGAATATACATAACTCTAAAATAGCCGTTGGTTATAGAATTGACAGAATATATATACAACCTCATCCTAGATATTTCAATAACAGAAACAACTAATCCTGGTACACTTATGAACCTCCTCGTCATTAACAAATTGGCGAGTTCGGCCCAAAAAGTGGCAGTGATGAATGCATCATCAATGTCAGAAAACAATGAACTATATTAGTATACCTTCAAAAAGGACCTGTTGAATCCAGATCCTCTCAAGCTATGGTAGATGTCGTTTTCATCATTGCCATTAATCTCTAGGAACTTCCCAGGTCTGGTCAGTACAGCATGCTTTTTCACAATTTTAACCATATTTGGTACGGCGGTGGTGAGGGGTTGTATTGCGTCATAAGCAATTCCTTCATGTCACGTGACAGCCTAAAGGCAGCACTATGTTCCTGGAAAGTTTTCTCAACATCAGTACTTTATACTCGGGGAAGACGTTAATTTACCCCCACCCCATGCCTTTACAGTACATCAAAAAGCCCATACTTTTTATGGACCAAATCTTGCTAAATATATTCTACGCAAGCTTCAACAATTACTGTACGTACAGCGTACATACGTACAGTCCCATTTAGTCCACGTACAAGGTAAACTGGCTGACTGTACATCTTCGCATACGGCTAAAATTAACGTTCAATTTGCAATTTTCAACAAGCATACTTTCATCCCCTGCACCTTTATAGCAATCTCGATCCAGAATGCTCTCAGTAACATTCAAATGGCTATTTTAGATCAAGCATCCTTGGTCTTTCCTCCGTCTAACCTATCTTCAAAACAATCTCAGTAATTGAATAAAGGTATTACATCACCGATCTCTTGCACTGGGACCCTCTAAACTGCTTTCATTGAAATTTCATGTAAACAAATAAACACAGCGCGATCGTAGAGCAGTCAGGAAAAATACATTCTTTGTACAGCTGTTATTGGAGCGCTTGCTTGTGCAATATTTAGGATTGCGTTTCTGAGCAGGGGCAGTTCCACAATCGCATGCATTGAGAGCATACTCTTACATGCGTATATAAACATCATACTGCTAAAAATAAACCAGGAAGAGCACATTCATCACATCTAGGAGTCGTGTTTGGGTTCACGAAACAATATGTTCCCCTATAGAACGAAGCTGCCAATATTACGAGTGGTTGCAGTATTGGCACTTACGAATGGGAAACCGTTATGTGCTTCTGTATGCAGCGTACCCTTTCTTCAGTTCAGACATAAGCATCCACGTATAACATTTTTTCCGGATTTGTCGAAGCCTGCTACGAAAGCTCATTAAGTTTTGTGGTGATTCACAATGGCATTTAGCAGTGATGAGTCCAAATACGGTTAACTGCCACTCAACGTAAACAGATCCCCTGATATAAAGGTATACTGTGCTATCGTTATTACAATACAAAGGAAAGAAACTTAGCCGGTGAAAATATGCAGAAAATACGCATTGTCTATTCTACTAGGACACCAGCTTGGTTTTTACAAAAATGTCAACTGCCAATACCGTAAAGGCTCGAATAAGCGCCCGGGCGCTTATTTAATATCTGGAGCTTTTAGGTCGACACTTATTTGAGGGGGGCGCTTATTTAAAAAACAGATTTATAAACAATTTAAAAAAGAAAGAAGTGCCCACGTTCGTACCATGAAAAAGATAAAAACAAGAATGCAGGCTTAAACAAACTGTGGCATTTACCGAACATTTATTACTAAATCACCTTTCAATTATTATCACTGTCAAAATTTGAATTAAGCACTGGTTTTTGAAGATTTAAGGGTGGGCCCTTCTTCGAGGAGGGGCACTTATTCAATAATTACACTTCTAGAGTGGGCGCTTATTCGAGGGGGTAGATTATTCGAAGAGGGCGCTTATTCGATGCATTACGCTATAACTTTCTTCGAATCTTTTACGGATTTTGTCCTTGAAGAGCAGATTGATGCATTTGATATGTGAATATAAGGAGTCACTCAAATGCACCCAGACAAAACATTGTCTGTCTTTTTATTAGTCATTGTATACTCAATGAGGAAAACATCATGTCCTAACTAAATACATATCTCCCAATGAACGCAGCAGCACAAAATTCGAGCTCAATGTATACTGATGATGGTGGAAGTCACACCGAAACATGTCTACAAAAAGTTTAAAGAGTGTATTCTTGTTTCTAAAAATAAATACATATGCTTTCCTGTTAGTGACCAGGAGCATATAGATAAATGCAGCAAACCATGCAGTTATGAATGTATGACCTAGAAGTCACAAAGCTAGTTTTCCTCTGCTATTGATCACTATCACACTCTATATGTACTAGCCTTGGCAAATTCATATGAATATCGTGGTAGAACCCCATGAAGGGTCCTTTTAATAACTGAAAATGACGTGATGATGACGGTGAGGATAATGCAATCCTGCAGAAAACATAGGAGAGACATGTATGGTCACAAACAACAAAATCAAAAGAAATACGACTCACCCTCCACCAGAAGGAAAAGATGAGCCACGGAAGAAGTCATCCTCAAACCCTCCAAAACCCATATTAAAGAATGGATCTCTGCCCCTTGTGCTCACATGCTGTGATGACGAACCGTTCTGTCTCCTGCTAGATGACGTTGGATGATGACCTAGAGATGAAAAATTCGCATCCAGCATATTTACCTTCACATATCTTATCCAAAACCAAGATTTTCAGAATATTTTGGAGGAAACAGGTTTCAGCAAGTAGTCCAGACTTCAAAGTAATAGGAGAGGTATCATTCCTGCTCCCCTCGTCACTCTCCGGATACATGCGAGGATAGTGAAGATCACTCCCCTAAATTTTAATATACTGACATGTGGCTCACTATTGACTCCAGAAATTCTATGAAATAGTTTGTAAATACCACAGTGGTCTATGTTTAGAACCTGTGCATTTGACCATTGTCCAGATATGTACTAAATGTTATGTATTAGCTTGACATTGGATACAACTAGCTTCTAGACCAGCAATCTGCACTCATATGCTTTTGTGTATGGTTGGTTACCTTTTGTGGATCATTGCAACGGTTTTCAGTGCATGTGCTCAATTAACATGTGAAGATTTCAACTAGTGAATGTTGATTGGCTGCCTGATAAATCCACAATTCAATTCAACTATGTAATTATTGCATATCTTGTGACATAGGAGAAAGTGTAACGTAGCTTATGTTAGCAGACTCTGAGCGAAGGTAAATTTCTTGAAGGGTCTGTGAGCAAGTTTTCTAAGTCTGGCTGCCCAGGTTAATACCCTATGTCTACGGAGGGAGGATCAGAACACCCTCTCACACTCAGTTGCACAATGTCTATTTATTCTACTACACAAAATTCACATATCGAAAAACTCTGGCACGCAAATGAAGGCAACAGCTTTGCAATCAATCTGAAGCATGCTCAATTCCGTTTTGCTAGGAATGCCAGTGCAACCTTTGCGAGTAGTAAATATTATTAGTATGTGGCATGAATAAGTACAAAACCTCTGCCATAATCTGCATAATCATTCTGCCGCAATGGTCCTCGTATATTCGTTGAGAGTGGTGTAAGATAAAGAACCTAAAGAAGTGCAGGAATCTAACTCCATACCATATGACAAAAAATTTTGCACATGGTCCCATTGTGTATCTCACTACATGGTCATAACAAACGACATGGTAGCTTAGCATATTTCAAGTCTTAGGTGATGTTCTATAAATCTATTACAGCTGCAATGTCTTGGGGGTAAAACAATTTCCCAAGAAACACTTATAATCTAGCGAGCAAGAGTTCTGACAACCAGGCACATACCAAAGAACTCTCGCAGGATGTCATCACCAAATGGATCATGTTCAAAGAAGTCTCTGAAAACAATAAAAAACTATCAGTTACAAATATCACCACAACAAGTATACCTACCGAAGATTTTTACTGTTTCAGTTTTGGACTCCACTTCCCACCCCATGATGACGAACGAGGAGTCAAAACCGAGGAGCATATAAGCAGCTTATAGCAGCTTATAAGCTCAATGGGCAGAGCCCGTGACATGTCCAAGGTGGAACAAAACACCTACTAGAAGCCACACTTTCCAAGTGTCAAAACTGTAAAACTATTTTTGAGTTCTAACTCGGACCCTGTAACTATGGCATGGGTGACCCTTGAAGGTGCAATCCTTATTCGTGCACTTGCGGTCAAAAAAACTGATTACTTCAGCTGTTAGAAATATTAATTCTGCCCACACACATAAATTAATACAAAAACCAAATATACCGAAATGAGTGAAGATCTTTCACCACCTGCTGATTCAATTTTTGTTTCACAGGTTTATGAATAAAAACTTGTGAATATATATGGTAAAAGTTAATCTCAGGTCCCTAATGAACGTACAGGGAAAAAAGGAGCAAATTCTTAGTTATCAGAAACTATCCTTCACCTAGGCTTTTCAAGGTTAAAATACTGAATAAAATAACAGAAATCCTTGCACAATAAAAATCAAAGTAGCTATCCAGTAAATCCAATTAAAGAGTTGTTTTCACTTGTATCTGTATAGTGATAGCATATCAAAAATCCCTGGTCTAGAGCTGGGTTCTGTTTCTGCAGTTTCTGAGGAACCTGCGGTTTCTGGAGAATGTACGGCTTCTGAGGGTTTTGAGGATTGAGGCGCATGTGTGAATCAGTAAAAGTACAAGAGCAAGTCAGCGTACCGGGGTGAAAAGTAGCTCAAAATAAATAAACGTACAGGACCAAAAGGAAAATGCAGGGGGGAATTTAGCTAGAAAATATCGTAGGTTTATTAGGGACCCGAGAGAAAGCCCACAGGAACACTAGCAAAAATTCGCAATGCTGCAAAGCTTCCAGTTAATATTGGAAAGAAACTGCTCTTTCAAAGAATTTTTTATCCCCGATTTTCAATGGAGACAAAACAAGCAAATCACCAGCGAGGTTAAAACATAGTCGGACCAGGATACTATGATTTGGCAAAAGTATAAAGGGTTTGTGAGGTTTAAATGAAGCCACATGAGTGACAGGGCAAGAAAACATAATAGCCTAATTTCGGAGAATTCTCTTTCATACAGTAACTTGGATACATTGTGTGTCTATGAAAACCGTTAGAACGGACCTTTACCACTATCATGACAAAAGCAAAGGTATTTCAGAGGAACTTAATGCCAACAGGTAGAAAGTAGTGATGATCAAGGTGCACAGTGATATAGTGTATCGGCATCCAGTAGCAACTGAGTCTTTCTATAACTTGTCTGGTCGCTAAGCCATGTTCTATTAAGACGCATTACTAATTGTGACCCTCCATGCGAAAACCCACTGTTTCACTTTTAATTGCAATGAAACGTTATGAAACACCTTGAAACGCTAAGAAACTCCTGCTAAATTCGATGGCATTAATTAATGAAACAGTCGTGTTTGACCTTATGAGGTAGCTTATCCTGTGACACTTAAAATCTCTTGTCTCCTGCTACTTTAAAAGAGTATTCCCTGATTGGAATACTCCCAGCGTTTCATGAAACGGTTAGAAACGGTTGCTATTCTGGATTATTTTGCCAGTGACCGGATTTCAATGTATCGGGTATCTTTGGTAAAAGTAACCATTTAGAAAAAAATTACATGGAGCTGAACTTGGTGTGTGGTTTAAAATCTTGCAGCGAAGAAAAGGAAAGCATTTTTGAATAACGATTAGCAGTGGATTGATATTTAAAATCCTGCATGGTTTCACAATAAGCATTGCGTTCGGCCTGTCTATAAACCAAAAGAGTCATCCATCCAACGCAATGTTCTCAGTTTTTGGATGCCGCATTCACATTATATGAATATCTATCCATGCTGCATATCCATGGTTTGCAACTCTTCACCCTACACTATTTTCAAAACATTAAAATATTGAGTAGTTGCATGAATTCTAATAAAATTTATTACGGTTAGATACCGATTGCCTCCGAATTATTCATTATGTACAAATGCAGAGCTTTTGACAGGCAAATATTTTTCTAAAATTTTTACCGAGTTATAGTAAAGAAACATTAGATTTTAATTTTACCAGACCATAAGTTTGTCAAAACATGCGGCTCTGTAGAGCCAAAAGGGAAGAACATCTTAGAGAAATACTTGAAAAGTCCATGACTTTCTAGATCATACTAAGCCAGTAAAATAGTTATAGCATACCTTTTCTGTAGTTGCACAATTTCTCGACATTCACGTTCATCATATCAGCATATCTAATATACTTTGTTCAAATTAGCAAAAGACATTCACTTCTATTCCTCAAGATTTTATACTTCAGGATAATGTGAGTGGTACCTGTCTTGAGATGTTTCACAATGTTTCAAACCGTTTCAAATAATTTCAAACAGTTTCAAATCGTTTCAAACCGTTTCATATCGTAACAAACCAGTTCAAAGCATTTCAAACTATTCAAAGAGTTTCAAATCTTTTGAAAACTTTTTCAAACCGTTTTAAAGCGTTTTATACCGTTTCAAAACGTTTCAAACCGTTGCAAAACGTTTCACGTATCTATTCATTGCTTCAAATATCTTAATCCTTTCTACCAAGCCATTCTAGACTTAGATTATGCTGTGAAAAGGTTGCTTCCTTGCTAGAATTTATCAGAATAGAAAAAGGAATTTTGGCGTAAAAGGGACACAGAGCAATTTATTTTTTATTTTTCACATTATTTAGAAAAAAATTGTAATCTGCGTACTTTACCATTTTTCTTGTAGGAAAGAAAACTATTTTTAGTACGATCCATAAAGTAGTCCACGTAATATAGCATTATTCAGTGAACTACTTCATGGATGCTACAGTATGGTATAGTAGCATGATCATATGACTTGAATTTAACTAGGATTACTGCAGTTTTCTGGGAGCTGCACACACGTCAAAATGAAATAAACTTATCTGCATGCTGTATTTTTTCACAAAACAAATAAGAACAACCTAGTTCTAAAACATTCTTACGTGTTGATCTACATTTCTGTCTTGGCCTTCAGCAACTTGTGCATGCTTAAAAAAACCCTTTGCAAATTTTGTTTGTGTTGTAAGTATTTGGTATTGTCATGCAAATCATGTCTTCCTGTTAGATATTTAAATTACAGATAATGATTTTAAAACTTTTATGCCGAATTCTTTTATAAGAAAAACAATTATTGTGTTTTTCCAGATTTTCATACATCAGCCATTTTAATACATCAGCATTATTACATAACTATTGAGACAATCCAGAATAGGGCTACGATCCTTTTCGCACGCATATTTTGCCATTTTTAAAAATACTTGTTTTGGATACTAATTCGTAATACAAAGTTTGAGAAATGTCACTAACACTGTGTTCTCTGCATAGTCAGTTAGTTTCGTATAATTGAGTCGACTCCATTGCAGTACACTTATCTATCACGATAACCGAAACAAAATACAGCAAAGTACAAGGGCCAACTAGATTGTCCACCTTCCAACTTTTATCGCTTGCACTTGCTGAAGTGTTGCAGCTATGAGGAAACCTAACAAAACGCAATGATACAATTTGAAAAGATTTGCAACGGTTTGACACACCTTCATAGGTGTTTCATAACGTTTCACTATTGTAATGGTAATTGATTGAGACGCTTTTGAAACATTTTTGTAACATTTTCAGAGTATGCAGTCAGTGGGTTTTCGCAAGGAAAGTCACAATTAAGCCGCATTTTTGAAGGTGCAGGACAATAAATTACGCGGCTTAAATTGACGTAATAACGTAATTCTAAAATGGACCTCTGAATGAAGGAAGCGCAAAACACGTACATGCAATGAAGGCCATAGCATCGAATGTTACCAATATTTAAATGAGTAAAAGACTCCAGAGGGTAACAGATAAAGCCCCCCTCCCCCCCCCCCACAAGTCTGCTGACGAAAGGACAGAAATCACAACAACATGGAGCTGCTTATTGGATGTAAAGATGACTTTCAGGATTTACCACTGAAATATAGTGTGTGAAACGTCACCAAAACCGATTTCAGAGCCAATGGCCGCCAAAATTTCAAAACCATGAAACGATTCTTTTAGATAAGAAAACGGCAGTCCCCCATACACACGGACGTGGGCCCAAGCGTAGTTTTCAACATGTTTTATGGTGCCAACACAGCTTATAAGGGTGACCTGCTAACCTAACATAAATTCAATATCCATTCATACATGCATTCCCAATTACCCACAGACCATGAATCACCATGACAAAGGAACGAGTTTCCACATCACTAATGCTCATTCAACACCACACATTGTTGCTAATTGCCTTACACAGAGCTATAATCTTAAACCAAGGCCAACAGATGATACTCTGCCATTGCATCATCAGCGATTCTCCCAGGCTTTTTCCATGCTGTTCTACAGCTAGCTGGCATTTAACATATCTGTCATTGGTACTCTTTTCAGTAAATTGATGAGAGCAATTCCTGTAGGCCAATACTTGCATCTTTACGCTAATTTTTTAACCTGGCTCCAATTGCAAGATCTTTATCATCCTACCTGGCTCTACACACACGCCAATTTCAAGATCTTTATCATCCTACCTGGCTCTACATATACACCAATTCCAAGATCTTTATTGTCCTACCTGGATCTACACACATGCCAATTCCAAGATTTTTATCATCCTACCTGGCTCTACACACACACCAATTCCAAGATCTTTATCGTCCTACCTGGCTCCACACACACGCCAATTCCAAGATCTTTATCGTCCTACCGGGCTCTACACACATCCCAATTGCAAGATCTTTATCGTCCTACCTGGCTCCACACATACGCCCATTGCAAGATCTTTATCATCCAACCTGGCTCTATACACATGCTAATTCCAAGATCTTTATCGTCCTACCTGGCTCTACACACGCCAATTCCAAGATCTTTATCATCCTACCTGGCTCCACACACACGCAATTCCAAGATCTTTATCATCCTACCTGGCTCTACACACACACCAATTCCAAGATCTTTATCATCATACCTGGCTCTACACACCCCAATTCCAAGATCTTCATCGTCCTACCTGGCTCCAAACATACGCCAATTCCAAGATCTTTATCATCCTACCTGGCTCTACACACATAACAATTCCAAGATCTTTATCATCCTACCTGGTTCTACACACACGCCAATTGCAAGATCTTTATCATCCTACCTGGCTCTACACACACGCCAATTGCAAGATCTTTATCATCATACCTGGCTCTAGACACCCCAATTGCAAGATCTTTATCGTCCTACCTGGCTCCACACATACGCCCATTGCAAGATCTTTATCATCCAACCTGGCTCTACACACATAACAATTCCAAGATCTTTATCATCCTACCTGGCTCTACACACGTCAATTCCAAGATTTTTATCATCCTACCTGGCTCCACACACACGCCCATTGCAAGATCTTTATCATCCTACCTGGCTCTACACACACACCAATTCCAAGCTTTATCATCCTACCTGGTTCTACACACACGCCAATTGCAAGATCTTTATCATCCTACCTGGCTCTACACACACACCAATTGCAAGATCTTTATCATCATACCTGGCTCTACACACCCCAATTGCAAGATCTTTATAGTCCTACCAGGCTCCACACATACGCCCATTGCAAGATCTTTATCATCCAACCTGGCTCTACACACATAACAATTCCAAGATCTTTATCATCCTACCTGGCTCTACACACGCCAATTCCAAGATTTTTATCATCCTACCTGGCTCCACACACACGCCCATTGCAAGATCTTTATCATCCAACCTGGCTCTACACACACACCAATTCCAAGATCTGTATCATCCTGCCTGGCTCTACACACACACCAATTCCAAGCTTTATCATCCTACCTGGCTCCACACACATGCCAATTCCAAGATCTTTATCGTCCTACCTGGCTCTACACACACCAATTCCAAGATCTTTATCATCATACCTGGCTCTACACACACGTCAATTCCAAGATCTTTATCATCCTGCCTGGCACTACACACACACCAATTCCAAGATCTTTATCATCCTACCTGGCTCCACACACACGCCGATTCCAAGTGAGTAGATGACAAACTCCCAGAACAGGTTGTACAAAACATAGTCTGTCTCAGAAGCAAACAAACTCTCTAGTATAAACAAACAATGGGACAGGGGCTTTTACAGGCAGTCATAAAGGTGGTATATAAAAATAACCTAACTTGTTGTAGCGGGAGAGACCTCGCACGACTGTAACACAAAAGGAAACACATATAGTAGAGTCACCATGACTGCTGAATGGGTTTGCTCATCACCAATCTTTATTCAGCACCAGACAATGTTACTACCTGTTTGATATAGAACTACAACTTCAAACCATGGACAACAGATGATGCTCTGTTACTGCATCATCAGGGACTCTCACTCGCTTTTCCCACGCTGTTTCACAGCACACCCAAACACGCACTCAAACGCACCTTTCTTGAAAACCACCTTTCCACAAACGATACGTCCCATTAAACTTTGCCGTATTGAGAAACAATCCGTGTGAGTGATATCTGACTTTAAGACATCGAAATTCAAAGAAGCCTGCTTGTGTCACAAAATATGAACAACTTCATTCCGAGGCTTCAGCTACCACACACACCCTATCAGTCTAGGTAGAATAGTGAGTCCCATAAAATTACAATGAATAGATATCTGGCAAATGACGACACTGAAAAGCAACCAAATCTCCTCTACTTTCGGTTTCCACTTCAGGCAGTACATTGCTTTTGTTGGAAAACTCGATGGCATGCCACAATTTGTATACAGGCCTTACTTAAAACATAGAAGCAAGCAGAGCTGATATGTCTTAAGTTGGGTTTCCACACATCGGAACTTTCCGCGCGGAACTTTTATTCCACGCAATAAATTCCGCTTACGAACCGAAATTTCATTCAAACTCAGATTCCGCCATAAAGTTGAATTCACTTCAACTTTCTAGCGGAGGTGGAATTCCGTTTGAAATTGATTACTTGCTTGTAATGCGCATGCTCAGTCATCGTCCACGCGGAAAATTCCGCTCCGTGGAAACTCGCCCTTACAAAACATTTGAATTTATACCAAAACTGAAGCAGAGGTCACTACCTTCTAAGAAAATGCCTTGTTTGAATGTAATTATAATTGTGCTCTTCTGATAGCACGAACCTACTCAACAACTCTAAAATAATACATAGCAAAACAATGATCTTCTCAATGGACCAGACCCAACAGGATATCATGATAATTGAAGGTATAGTTGCTGCTCCAAGTAGGGCACAAACTAGTCAAACAAGGCTAGAACATTCTTAGCAAGTTCCACTAAGGCCTCATTGTCTTAAAAGCTGAAATGTACGAAAAACACATGTTTCTTATATTTCAAAAATAGAAACTTATCACAGGTTGCTCCAATGCTTACAGGCGAATTCCATCAGCTAAATCAATAGAAAATTTTCCTGTCACATAAAGCATTTTATATATAAAAGCTCTTCAGCGTTCGTATGACATTCACATCCTTGTTGACTTTCAATAAAGAAAAGTGTTGAGGTTGACAAAATATACTGATATCTTTCAATATTAGCATGATCAAGAACATAAATAAGATTCACCATCTTCAATCACTTACTTAAAAATGTCTTCAGCACGTCGGAATGTGAAGTGTGAGTCAAAACTCATGCCAGGACTGCTCCTGAAGCCACCAAAATCACTAAATCCTGAGAAGCCATGCATACCGCCACCAGCTCCACTCGTTCCACCAGAGGATGCTAAACAGAAAAAAGATAACATTTCTTATTCCTTGGTATCAAGCTACATACATAAAACAGAGAAGATTACCTAACAGTGAATACATCACCGAAGTGCACATGCCATATTTTGCATATTTACTAAGAAATTGTCACTTTTCTAAGTAATAGCACTACTGCTTTTATAAATACTCAAACGAGGCATGTTTCATATTTGGATTCACTACCAACCAAAGGCCATGATAATTTGAAGAGAAGTTATGTATATCCGCCCGCGCTTTTATTTCATTACCGCCTTTGCTAAATTAATTGCTTGCTTTGCCATGCCAGTTCAATTATTTTTGCACCCAGTGCATCTTCATATCCTTTCCTCGTGCTCAGCATCCTATTTGCTGCTTCCTGGGAGATACTGACCTCTATTTATTGAACAAATATTGTTATAATTATTAATTGTTGGGTATCATTCCATATGAAGTTCCATCAGTTAGAACACTATACAACATCAATAATTGATTAGCAAACACCAGTGTGCCAGTCTATTGCAACATTAGGCGGAGCTGCACGTTCCTGTGTTCTCTGTCATATGCAGTTCCTTTCAGGGTGCAACAGAGTTGCAGGGATAAAAAGTATTACGTAGACGATGAAGTTCCGTAATGATGACTGAATTTCTCCCATTTTTTCAATAACCTGTGCATACTGAAAAAAGATGAGCAATCCATCTATTTTTATTTCTAAGAACTTAATGAATGCCTTCCTTAAAAGTATTTGGCGGTTAAGAATGTTACCCCCGACTTCGTTTCTTCCGTATTGATCGATGGAACCAACTGGCGAAGTGTCAGTTTGCAACTCTCGCCTGTCATCTTTCAGTTGTTGTTGTTCTCCTGGCGTCCCTATGCTTCTGGAGGTGTAGTCCTCGCCAAGATGAAAGTGAACACTTTGCCCTGACAGTAACATAAGTCGTTGCCGCTCTTTACTGTTCACAACAAAAATAATCGGGTGCCGCCCTTTGATTTTGGTCACTTTACGCATAACTTCTTTTCAAGTTACTGTGGCCTAATTGACAGTGCACACGACATTCCGCATGTGGAGAATCTGCTACTGTTCAAATGACGCAATATCAAAATAAGCAACACCATTACAAAATATTTTTAAACAGCCAATCACTAGTTAAAACACATAACACGGAAGAGGACAGAAAATGAACATACAGTAGAATCATGCCCTATTTTAGAATAAAAAAGGGTCCGAATATCGGACGCTGCCCTTCTTAAATCTTGGCAAAAAGTGCCCTTT
>JAOBRC010645342.1:0-10714 GCA_027575255.1 Scolionema suvaense
CCGTTTTAAGTGACAAGGATAGGCTCCACACGCATATTTTATAAAGTTTTTATTCACTCACACTTGTTATTTTGGTCCAGGTTCCCTTTAAGCAATCATTCACAAGTATAATAGACTAGGAATGAGAATTCCTGAGTACCTCGAAGAGCCTCAACTTAAAGTTTTGTCAAGAAAGTACACTTTTTGAGATTTCTTCGACTTTGCATCATTTTCAAAAAATATTGTCCTTGAGACATTTTGCCACCTGCAACATGCCTTAACATTATTCATTGCTCTCAAAACGTACACACCTTTTGAATTAGGATTGTATAAAACATTAAACGGTGATTTCAGAAGGTATAGAGATTTAAGTGAATGATGAGTCATAATTTTGGGGATTTTTTATCGATTTTGGGCCAAAGCCCTCACAAAATCCCCTCGCTGTACGAAATCAACTTACAAACAGGAAATGAAACTTGTACTAGCGTACTCAGTATAAAAAGTTATGAAAGTAACAAAAAACGGTTTAAAATGTATTGGCTAAGAAGTTCTACATCAATTAATATGCGAAAGTGGCGGAATCAACCCCTTCTCCCTCCCCTATCCCCTAGTATAAATAAGGTTGATAAACCATCTGATTCTCATAGTGAGCATACGTAAGACTGCAGTCAAAGCTTTCTATTCCTTCTTAAAGTAAACTATATAATAGATGAAATAAAGGCAGAGATACTGCAGGGCATAAAATGAAAAAAAAAATTATATGATTGAAAGAGCTAGCAGGAGTTGTCTTGACGTGCAACATTAATGTATCCTATTACAATAAATGTAATTTTGAAAATGTGCCTACGTACCTGTTTCCTAAATGCACACATATGGGGAAAGGATGAAGGATACCTCACACAAGGCAATGACGTTGGCCTTATCAGGTGTTTTCACTAAAACGATGAAATTGGCTAATGGATGTGAAATATATCATTTTGGGTGTGGCTGCCACGAATTCAGCTTTTCATAAATGTGAATTTGCCAGTTAGATATTTTGTTTTCATCACTTCGTAGCAGTTATGATTTCTGTGTGATCTGCAATGTATGCAAATTCTGTATAGCCGACGCTAGAAAAGAGGATTGTGGACACATTTGGCGCCCTAAAAGCATCTTAGAACAACAACACGTCATCCCTGTAGATTCAAGATGTGAAATGCTATAAAAGATTAGATACCGAGACTGCATTTTGATGCCATATGATACAAATGAACATGAGGTGTGGTTTCTAGCTTGTGTACTAACAAGTTTGTTTGATCTCTATTTTAGGTTACCCATTACCCTATCCTTACCCGTATCCATTCCCTAACCCGTTCCCGTTTCCAGCGCCTCAAGGATGCTGTATGCCATCACCGTCGTGTAGCAATCCTTGCCCAATTGTGATGATGGCTCCACCGCCACCACCACCACCTCCTCCTCCACCACCGCCACCACCTCCACAGATGATGTCGTGCTGCATGCCTGCTCCTACCTGCTTTAATCCATGTCCGCCAGGATATGGTGGAGGTTTCCAACAAACTCCAAAGCAGCCATTGGTGTATGCTCCTTTACCAGGTGAGCTACAGCATCTATCTGTTTGGTTTTGACTGGCCGTTAAATACGGTAATATTTGCATACGTGTTATGACTACGTCATTTCAATATCTCATACGTTTGCAGGTATAGGATGCTGTACAACACCCATGCGAAAAGCGTTTACCATTTTGACTTGTAGAAAGTAAGGACAAGTGAAGTATAGGCATCTATGACGTGCAGATCTAATATCTTCATGACCTCGGCAATGTTCTCTCTATTTATTGAGAACAAAGTATAACTGTGCTGAATTGCCTTGTTAGCTCTCTTAAAAATCTGGAGACAAGAGCACATCCTTTGGAATGTGAAGGGTTGTCTACTTTTTTTTTACTTATAAATCAGTTATAGTCCATGTATTCACCATGCATACTTACGATTCATATTAGGTGAAATCGTGTTCAAATTAATGGAGAGATGGGGTCCAGAGTTGCTTGACACGTCATCACCTTCATTCCAGATTCTGGAAGGAAACATCCGATCTGCTGTAAGTTTTCATTTTCCCCAATGATTTTTGTATCTCCTTAAATACGTTTCAGCCACTACTCAAAGTAGCAAGGAACACATTTTCATTCAAAATTTACGTTATCAAGGAGAGGGGTAAGGACATCAAAACTCATCCTTTGCAGTTGCTACGGAGCTACACTGCCCCGTTAAGGTGTCATGTAATTTTTTGAAACACATTTCGTCTCTAGCGATCTTATACCACCTGAAGATGGTATGATTTATAGAAAAGCTTTGTGCTGAACAACTTGCACTTTCAGTCTTTGTGGACTTTGTTTTATTTAGTTTCTGAGTTTCGATAAAGACCAGTGTGAAGTTAGAAGTTGAAAATACATTTTAACGTCCTTAGTTTGCTTCTTTCTGTCGTCCACTTGTAGTCATCAGGAATAATTTGAGAAACGTTATCGATTAAGATCTTATTGTCTTACACATATCAGGTGGCCATCATAGTCTTCAATATGCATACCGTAAATATCTGAATGAGCGCCAGGGCACTCATTTAATTTTCTGCCTTTCAGAAGATGCGCTCATTTAAAGAGGGCGCTCGTTCAAGCCGGGGCGCTCATTACTAAAAATACAAAGTAGGTACGAGTAATAGTGAACGATCTTCTTAATTTAGAAATCATTACGGAGCGTGTTTGTAAACTCCCTTATTATAAAAACCAAAAAGAGAATATCTGACCGGAGATAATTCTTTTCTAGGTCGTCATTGTTATAAGCTATCTTAGTGAGTGCCTATGCACATGATGCATTACGAATTTCCAACTGAGCACCCCTTTCCTGGTTTGAGGGGGGCACTGGTTTAAGCCGGGGCGCTCATTAAATTTCTCAGCGCTCTTTCAGATAATTACGGTATTTAGACTTTCTCCTGATCACCTTCTACATATGCACTGTACAACTATTCCACTGTGTTGGTGAGCGGGTTGAGAAAATTACTGACAGACATACGCAAGATTTTCATTATGACTCTTGTTTCTACATGTATAACTTTCAACTTATGTTATACTAGTTGATCTTTTAGATCTGAGATATATTTTATAATTTTATTCTCTAGATCCAAGCTGTGATGGGACCGGCAACACAAGTAACTAATGTCTACTTCAGGTAAGTAACATTCATCCTACTGCTCAGCTATATCGCCAAATGATATTGTTAATCTTAGGAAGCATAACCTTTTTCCTGCTATCTTTTTCCGTTTCTCGTTTAAAGCTCAAGGTACCTCTAACTTTACGTGGTCGTGGATCATCAAAATTTAGGTCACGGCTTTCTGATATCATGATAGTAAATCTTTGAGATGGCCGCACGAGGACGTTGCTGCTTCAATTTTTTATCTGTATTTTCATGGATGGGGTTTTATACATCCATGGTATTTTGTATCCATATATATGGAACAATTTTTGGTAGTAAGATTAGGAATGTTGAGTCTTGCGACATTTTCAAGTGCAAATTTTTAGCCACTATTCGGCACATATAAAGCTCTGTTTTGGGAATTGATGATCAAATACCTTTGAGATTATTCACTTAGCTGAGAATTCTTGACGAGCTTAAAGTTTCGTATAATTTTCGAGTAAGTTGTACGGCGGAATGCAATGAACGACGAAGTAATAGGAGCCAAAGGACACTTTTACAGCTCTGCTACCGGTATCAGGAAGAACAAGCTTCATGACTTGAATAGCCTTATATAGTGTCTACAATCGCAGACACAGTATTTGGCGACTAGCCCCCTCCCTTGAAACAATGACCAGTTAAGTGAAAATAGATACACCTTGGATTTGAAGTGTATTTGAGTGTTTCGTTAATCCAACATTGCTCACTAGGAAAAAATTATTGGCAAAGCTGCCAATATATTATATCGTAGAATAAAGCTCACGATTTCCACGTCATTTCCCCAGGTGACATCCAGGCTTCTGTGGCTCAAACTGTTTTTTGTTTGCTTGTTTGTTTGTTTTATGCCTCTTTTGGAGAAATCAATTAACAGCTTGCTTGAGTTATGTGAATTGCTCAAGTTTTTCTTTGTCACTTTTTTGCACCTTAATCGACTGTTCTATCAATCCATAGAACTCTAATTAGATGAAACTTGTTTGTGGAAATGGAATTCAATTTTCTGAGTACAGCGCAGACAAAGATTTTTTTAATGTGGAGCAGGTCTGGCTTGGATTACGATTCTGTGTTTCTATAACAGGGAAGGATATGTTCCTGGTAATCCTCCAAGCCGTCCAAAGACAGTAGCTCACGTTATGGTTAACGGTGGATCTGACGCTGCCTCGATTCTGGAGGCCAATGTTACACCTGATGGATCTCTAGGAGACGGACTCAAGGTTTACAAGGATTCATTTAACGCGTACTAATTGGTGCAAAAGGACAAGGACAACAGGACAAGCAAACTATTACCTCATTGTTCAAACAGTTGATAGCTGTGCGTTATCAGTGAAAATGTTGCTACGCATTTGTTTCCGTTGGAGTAGATTTTCGACGTAGCATTTTATAAAAAAACATTTTTTTGTTGCTGCTTTTTACCGGAACTCTACAGTCTTTATGTCCACATATTCGTGAAATCAAAGTACACAAAGAAAAACAAATTTGGATACAAAGCAACATCACATGTAAATATCGATCACAAATTCCTACCAGCAAATGATTGCGAAACGTTCTTCTCTAAAAGGCTCTTATTTTCCCCATGAATGTCTTAGAAAATCACACACATTGTATACACGTATTTTAGTGGTTGTATGTAGTTGTCTCAGATGTAGTTGTCGATGTATATTTGTCTAGGTGAAATCAACTTGAGTTTGCACAGCAGAACGTTATTTTTCTAAACATAGATAGCCAACTTCGATGAAGTGGGCATGAAAATGTATTAGAGGGCACATATATTTCTATTTCGTAAAACGTGGTTTGGTATATGACTCTTGTTTATCTCTACTTATTGGCCTTTTCGAATTACCTCTCGGTATTTAGGATTTTAATTTCAAGCGAGAGATTTTATGGTGTATTTTTTGCTGAACAGTAACTCCGTATTCTGGGATCGGTTAGATAAAATTCCCCTCTTCATGTCTTTGTAATGTAGCCTATAAACTCTTTGTATTTCTGCTGTGCCAACTTATATGTACCGTATGAGATATTACATATTGTAGATGTAGAATTTAGCTACGCTTATATAGCATATTTTGTAAAATAATTAAACTGTAAACAAACTACAATCACATATCTATGCTGACATTTAGTTGTGTCTTTATTCTGATTTATGCGTAAAGGTAGTGATACACAATTTTAGGGGAACGAAGATAGAAAACGACGACTCCACCTCAACGTACTTCCAATGAGCTGTTGTTACATGTACTTAAGATTTTTAAGCGTTTTTTGAACTTTTCATTTCATTTTATAAGGGTCATCTTTTCCTCGTGATTTTTCGGGGTTCTCCTTGCTTGGTCTGAATGGAGTGGACAGGAAATTGGTAGTACAAGCTGTTTTTTATACACGCTCGTGGACCCTAACTATCACAACGGAGTTTAAGACGAAGCTGGGACAAGAACATTTACCCAACTCAATAGTGTATTTAATAAACATATGGGCTTGCAGGTTTTATTCCCTTCAAAATGTCTGCCTAACACAGAAAGTTAGTTGAAATGTTTCATGGAAGGTTTCCAACCAATCCGTTCGCTAAAAGCATCAGGATAAAAAAGAAGAAGACTAAAACCTAATAGCCCTACAGTTATACTTTTATATGCCTAGACTCTGATCTAGTGATAGAAAAGGTGTAGAGAAGGCTTCATTCTATAGGTCCAAATTTTACACGCCTAAAGGAAGATGATCCGTACTACAACGTGCTAATACTGTTTTTATATTTTAAGTCCTTGATGGTACTTTCTTCGGAGTAGGGAGCAACGTTACAACTTTCATAGCTTTACTTTTCCTACCATTATGTTCAATAATTTGCATCTAAGCATATTTTCCATGTTTTCCGCTAATGGATACGGATAGTACGAATGCCGTCACTCTAGATTCCCATATTATTTTGCCTGGCTATGATGGACAAAAAGATCGATCCTACTCTGGATTCTTGGCGTTTCGTCATGCGGCTCTGATGATTTTCACCATACGCTCTAAAACGAATTACAGATTTAGTTTCAAGTGCAGGCAATTCTCGGTTGCTGTGAAAGTCTGTGCCTTGTGATGATGCTTATCACGGACGTTGATGATGAAAACAAGTAGGGAAGCAGATGCTAGAGTGACTGGTTGCGATCCAGTCAATATGAGGGTTCATCATCGACCAGCTATAGTTATAAACACATCTGGCTGATATCTGATTGATCAAAAGCAGGCAAACAGGTCTCTTACGGTGCTCATTGGCCCCCAGACTAAGACCCTGGCAACCCAGACTGTCGGTTTCCCATTCGTGGCTTAGCCCTCTGCTGTGTCATCCCATCGAACGCACTACTGCTTTTATTCCATACGAAAGAGGAGCAACCACCAACTTTGGAATCGAAGTCAAAGACCTCCTCACTGTTTTCCCGCAGATCTAGACTGTAGTGTTACTAAATTTGCCATCGTAGAGGTGTGAGCACCTCATCTTAAGGTGAGCAGTAAACGTCGTAGCTCTATCTCTTACTCTAACTTCAACTGTCCCATTGTCGCCACCCGAGCCCATTAACACCAAGAGTATGGCTTCTCTCTGACCATGAACTATCAGTGACCCGTGTTATAGCATGGATGTACATCCATGGTTATAGGGAATCGAGACTTGCACAAGGACAAGGTGCGAAGAACCAACGGACTACCAATTTTTATATGGAAGATTTCTGTTTCCAGGCTCAGCATGTAAGGTTGGTGCCATAATCCACTTCCGCTAACCTCATGGAGATTCAGTCGGCAGGTTTCTTTTGTTGGTCCCATCTTTACCTTGTACTTGCAGGTGGTTTGATATTCCTCAATATAGTTTTGATGCTATTGCAATCGTGTGGCTTATGTGTAGTAGGTTACTCTTCCTGACCAGGGCTTCCTTAGTATGTCCTCCAGTCCTTTGCAGGGGCATGGGCGTGTTCAGAAGCACTTTCTACATATTGAATACGTGGACGATCTTATATTTGCGCTCTTCCTCCAGTTACCTGCGTGCGTTAATTGCATTCACATAGCTCATTTCAGGAAGGAAAAATAAAATATGCTCCATCCCCACGAAACGCTGACTTGATCAAGGGTGACAGAGAAACATTTCTGAGTCTTAGTGACCATGAAGCATCATTGTACAGGGGGAGAATATTTAAACCAGTTTTCCATGACGCACAATATATTTTTCCAGGATAGCAACGTCATATGTATCCATTTCGACACTTATTTAGGCTTAAAATGTATTCCTAATATCTGTATGGTTACTGAACAACTGCTTTCGTCTTTGCCATCTCATTCGCCCCATTTGTCCAGGTTTCATTCACTTTGCTGAATCTTTCTTCTTTGTTTACTTCCCTTCGACACAGAATTCAGAATGCTTTTAGATATTTAAAATTTTTATCGGAGGGGTCCACTTTTGCAGTGCTTTGGTTACCCAATGACCGATTCCGACCTATACTCAGGCTGGTGCCCTATTTCTGTTTGAATGCTGGCAGCATCGACAGCCTACACGCAGGCAAACACCATCAGCTCTCAGATCATTATCTGTAAACGATCCTACTCTCCCCTCCGCGAAACTGGTTGATTTGAGAGTCATCACGCCATCACTTCTTTGATCATACTGAACCATTGCCGATAGAATTGTTCTCTACAACTCTGAACAAAGTATCTAAAACTAAGTCAGTATTATTCTAGAAGCTGTTGATTTAGGATGGGTTCTACAGTATTACCTGACCATGGAGAATCAGCATTGAAGTGGGGGGAGGTTGGGAGAAAATCGGAAAAAGAAAAAGTTCCAATATAGTTTGTCCAGGATGTAGATGTGCTAACATTGGCCGCAAATGTTATGCTACATGGTAAAAATATTAGTAAAACTTTGTGAAAACAGAGTATAGTCACAGATACCAATTATTCCACGTAGTGGCAGCTCGAATGCACTTCAAAATTTGAATTTGTATATGGCAGTGGGCAGTGTGAGAGCAGGTGATCTGTGCCTTCTTTCATTACAGTATTGAATTATGTGCTCCACGTAGTAAATATGTACTAATTTTCACGCCTTGTAATTCTGTCAAATATGTATGGCATGGCAGGTGTAACGGAGCAACCCATCCCAATGCATACCTTGACCGCAAAACGGCTTGGCAGTCAAACGGTTAAAAAAAGACCTGCTACTTCTTCCATAGCTGAAAATCACAAAATTGCAGCATTTGATTGAGATTAGGTTCTGTGGACAAAAACTGGAAAATTTCCGTTTTGGATTTTGGCTTTGTTCAATTATCTTTGTACTGGATTGTTGATTCATGATAATCACCAGCGTGCGATAGGACTGCCAGGGTAATGGTTGATAGGATTCGGTGATATAATTAGGAAAATACACAAGCCTACCGTCCAGTTCAGGCTCTCAGACCAAGAAAGTTCGAAAAAGTTGGAAGCCATTTTCGACTTTCTTGGTCAGATAACGAATTTGTTTTTGGGAATCATGCTGAGAAGCCGAATCTGTCGAGTCTCACTCCCTTACTGACGATAAATTGTCAAATTAGCTGAGGTTTTTCAGGTGGGATTTATTCGAAGGGGGGGGGGGAATAAAACACATAATTCTTGTAAAACTCAAAAACCTGCAGTTAAAAAACAAACCAGTAAACAGACCACAAGGAGGTTCAGACAAAACAAAACTGTCATGTCATGTATACAACATGTACTTTAATATTGCTCTGCTAATCATCTTGTTTTCTTTTCATCCAAAATATCAAGTTCCACACCTTTCCTATCCATAAAGAAGTAATCGGTCTCGCTTTCATTTAGCCACAGCAAGAGTAAATAGTGAAATTGCTGGTGTGTACGTTACATACAGAAACTCGAATTAGAGTCACTGTATATCGAATTATTCCCAATGCTTCTCCCTGACCAGTGCCTGCTCGCTTGCCCCGAAACTGAGGAAAAGCATGGCGAGGTAGTCCTATAAGGTAATCCTATAAAAAATATTTGGCAAGAAAAGACTTTTTCAGCCAAAATAAAAATGGGAATTTTACGACTTTATACTGCAGAAGCACATTGAATTGCAAGCCCTTCAAGAAATGTTTTGCAGGTACTTATCAACTTCTGAGTTACAGTCTCAATGCAGTTTCTAGCTATTCACGATTGTGGACTGAATTCCAAATCCACTATTCTGTTAACTAATTGAAAGATTAAAAAAACAAAATAACTCGTGCCAAAAAACAAGCCTTACCACACTGTGCAGATACTCTAAAATTGTCAAAATGTGATTTTTCAAAAGTTAGAAAGAGTAAGTCTCTCAGGCAAAACCCATCTTTCTGCCTTGGCTTGCGGCTCGGTTGTTCGATAGGTTTTCATTTAGTCGTGAAACAGAACTTTTACCAAAACGCTCCTGCGTGCCTGTATATTTTGAGCGGAACTATACGCTCGTAAATTTGAAAAAACAGCCTCACCAAAAATATTTTGTAAAAGCACTGAAATCATCAGCTTCTTGTTGGACCACGGATGTTCTTTGGTTGGATTGACTCTTCCCATACAACCGTACCCAAATTAGAAATCTACAAATCAAGTGCAGCATATGCTGGGACTTGCGAGAAATATTGCATTTGCCAGTCCCCACAAACAAAGGGAAAATGTACTAACAAGTCGTAGAGAAAATCAAGCCTCCACGGCTTGAATCTCGGGTAAATATTGAAGGATTGGCATTGAAGGACTTTTACCTCAAAGACTGCCGGAAAGAAGTGCCCTCAATAGTGGTACATTGTTGCATTGATCATGATCAGACTTCTCGGAAACTTTGCCAAAATAAATTACATGCTCTCTTGAATGGAGCACTATCTGACCCTTTAGAAGAACCAACATATATGGATGATGAAAACTCTGGTCTTCAGTGTGACGATTAGTTCTGGCATAGTTCTGGTGATGAAGATGTCGAAAAAATCTAGATAGCGATTTCGTCTATATTCAAATTTTTCGGCTAATCACTCGAGTACTGACTATGTCGGACGACGAAGACGAAGTTGGAAGAGGACTGGGGAAGAACCTTGATTTCCTATGAGCATTTAGGATCATGGATATTTATTATTCGAAGGCGAGGCCCAGTCATGTTGGAAGAACTGGTGAAGCGAGAACCTGGTTTAGGGTGATGGTAAAATTTTTAGTCGCGGCAAATAAGACAAGATGGCGTCAGGAAAGCTCTTCAGCACCGAGGATGAATATGTTGATTTTCAACGCACAAGTACTCTCTACAATGGGACAAATGTACGTACCTAGCTAACTATGTATTTAGCTTTATCAAGGTAGGTAGGTGGCTACAATCATGGAAAAAATATTTGGCACAAAAGGCTTTTTTTCAGCCAAAATCAAAAATGCACTTTTTACCACTTTTGCTTGTAGACTAGCTAAAGGCACGTTGAATTGCAAGCGCTTCAAGAAAGTTTTTGCAGGTTTTCAGTGCAGTTTCTAGCAATTTACGCTAGTAGACCGAATTCCACGCCCTTTGTTCTCTAAATTACCTGAAAAAAATA
>JAOBRC010645453.1:0-10713 GCA_027575255.1 Scolionema suvaense
TACAATAAGTAATTGGTTAGGGCTTGGGGAACCACGGTTGGACGAGCATAGGCTTCCCTCGGTTTCAGTTCTCTTCTTTCTGCTGTAATTTAGGTCTTGCATATCTTTTTTCACTTGGAAACTAGCGATCTCACTTTCTAGTGTTCATTCGGGAACAGCTGGTTTTAGATAACATATATATCCTTTGTCTCAAGTCACGACGAAAGCAGAACAGATTTTTCCGGTTATGCACCGGTCACACAATTCTGTTCTGCTTTAGATAAGCGGGCAGGTGGATTTTCTGCTCTGGGAGTCCCGTGTGACCCGGGCTAATGTTTACCATTGCTTGAATATACATTCTCTGCGAAGAAGTCAATACAGCATTTCTGAATATCGCCATAGTTAGAGTCCTGTACATAGGGAGATTCTGTTTTGCTCTAGTAAGTCTCGCGTTTTGCTGATGTGGTTTTGGTGCACTTGTCCTATCTCATTTCAATAGCATAATGTAAACAGCTACGCCAAGCAGAAAAGCATATTGCATTTGCTCTTTTAGAACCATTTTGGTGGTACAATCTAAACAAAATGACCGAAGTACTTAGTCCCTTTCTTCTTCGTCATCATCATGCACTGTGTCATCGCTGTCGTCGTCAGGAAATTGTTTCTTAGGATTTCGACATGAGATGTCGTTGCTACAGGCACAGAATGGTGTGTAGGGAACACGAGACTTTGCGCAGCTGCATGAATTCGTTGGACAACTAGTGCCTAGATGAAAGAGTATTTATGCGTTCTAATTACTTCATATACTTGCAAAAAATAAGCAGAGGTTGAGGAAGCCTCAAAATGTTTAGCATGAAAGTATGCTAGTATTAACTTGCTCTTAGGAAACATTGCCTTAATGCACATGTGAAATGCGGGGAAAGAGCGAAACAGTACTTGTACCATTGCACTTTGTGATGCGCACTACTTCTGGAGGGGCCATTTGAAATCCCTTTGGCATCATCACTGGGCGAAGTAATGATGGGTTGCGTTGATCTTCTTAACACCCTAATTCACATGCATCCAATTTGGGCATCGGTCCTGGTACTGCATTCCCCCAGCACGCGCTTTGAAATTTTTATTTATTAATTGCTGAAGCCTGCATGAACCCCAGCTTTGACTATCTATCACTTCATACAAGTTGTTCAGGAGCGGATGCAGAAATCTGAAAAACCATGTCATAATTATGCAATGAAAATAGTCACTCTTGGTATCTTTTATCATTTATAGTGCATGAACTACTTTGACATGCTTCACTGCGATGGTAAACCGATGCGATGGTACATTTTTGTAGAGGGAATTGGTATAGAGCTATGCTGAAAACAATTTCTTTAGCATCTCTTCCCAAGTTCCAAACAAAATTTGTCTAAGAATACAGGAAGCTTCTAAAATCACAACAGTACAGACCAGTTACCTTACATCGAATAAGATCGCCACCTTCGTGGCGACTTCGAATCGCTTTAAAAATCCAGAAAAATGGTAGTTTCTTTCACTGTTTTTAATTCGAAATACAACGTAGATTGCAGCCACATTAATCCTTACCATCGGTCCCTGAAGCTAATGACAGGTCGTCATTCTCCAATTCCACTACACTGCTCTCACTAAGCTTGCTTTTGGACAGTTCCCTGCCCTCGCCAGATTTGCCTCGTGTGTGTCTCTCAACGTGAAACCAGCTCAAGACGTGTTACCGATTGTGTTCACCAGTTCACGTGTTCACCTTCGGCATATTCGTCTGTTGTAACTCTGCCGTTGAAGCAAGACGGTCGTCTGACACGGCTGCGCCAATATGTACCTCAAAGTCTGCTCTGACGCACGTCTGCACTTTTTTCACAATGGGATCAAAGGACAGTTTTCCGCCTTGCCACACAACTGACTCACGTCTCTGACACAGTTTTAGTCGTACCACGGCAAGTAAGCCATGAATTCTATGTAGACGCTATTGCAAACAACAGAACGAATCTTGATTGGAGCATATCAAGTGTACCGTTGCGGTCATCTAGTGCCCAGATTCGTAAAAAATGTTTACACGGTTGCTGGCGATTGACTTTGTTTTCAATTTAGCCATACATCAACAGCCATAGGACTGGAAGCTATCCTATCGCTGCTAGCATGTGTAGAGCATAAAAACCGTGTCAGATGACACACTTGACACGGTCTGTATCCGCCCCATGTTCATATCGAATGCTCGACCAAACGCAGCTCTGTTGACTTTGATTCTTTGCTTGAATATTGTTCCGTATGTGGTTTCTGGACCGAAAGAGCCAGTCTCCTCTATGAAGTATGCAACACCACTGGATGACGAGTTCTGGGAGAAGCCTGACGATGTGCTAAAACGTGGTGAGATGTATCACATTGGCCACTTTTATTCACGGGAGGAAGGAAGGCTGCATCGGCATCTACGATCCGGGCGATACTTGTTGAAAGTCATGAACGATCCAATAGCTAGCGTCAACAGAATACTTCTAGTAAGTACATTTTCATCCTCTCCCTACTCTTTCAACAAACCTGTAGGAAGAGTAGGATGTTCTCAATTCAGGTCCCGCAAGCACAAATATTACCAAGTGAGTTCCTAGCCTGGTACTTGCAGACCTTTGTTCGAGGAGAGACCAGGTAGCACACAGAACTTCTTGTTGAAAAACCCTGTCAGTACGTGTAATGCTTCCCTTTTAAGATTGAATTAAAAACAATTAAAGAAATCACGCTTCCACAGATCAGAAAACTCGTTTAGAATAGATGCTTATGTTCCTACTTTACGCTCTCTACATTTATCAGAATCAGTAGATTTGAGGTGAGACTCGTTGTTCTTAATTTTTTTTCCGATTTTCAGCAACATCTGTTCTTAATTCGTTCGGAAAATGTTGCAGGAAAATAATGCCAAATTTTTCCAATGATCTAAATATTTTGTTATATAAACTTCAACTGGGTGCAAGCATTACCCACTTATGCCAGTCAGTACAATATTGGGTACCATCAAAGCTTACGAAAAAGTCCTTTTGAAGTATTCTTCGGGAGAAATGTTTTGAATAGTGTAAAGGGCAACGAAAACGATGAATTCATCAAATGACGATAGTCAGGCCGAGGAAAGATGGGATAACTGGATGGAGAAAGTGAAGAACATACGAAAGAAAGCTGATGATGATCAGCTGCATTCATCAAAAACGATGGTTCATAGGCATGAAGCTAGGTTCCTCCATCCAAGTATATGATAGGTCATGAGGTGGTAATTCGCCTAAAGGGAAGCAGCAAAAAAATTCAAAAGAACTCTGATCATATTCGAACGGGCAGAGTAATTGATGTTGGTGATAAATTTCGGTACAAAGTCTCCTATCAGGATAAAGCAGTAACGAAAGAAGAGTGGTTTTCAGTTCAAGATATTACTTAAAGGACATGCGTAGAAGAACGCCGACGGCAAAAAGAACGCAAGTCAAGGAGGCAAACCCAAGCAAGTGGCATATCTGAACCCAATAGTACTCACAAGCCCGATCATGTAAGTGCGTCAGAACCTAATATTATAAAGCCAGCTCCTTTGCGTCTCTCCTCCTCCAGAGAAAACCATGCAAGAAATTCTCGTTCATCTAGCGGGAGCATGAAAAATATCACCGACAAAATGCGCTGGGGGAACTTGCAACTTGTTGATGTCGCTGGGGATGGTAATTGTTTCTTTAGAGCTGTTTCAGTTTCCCTGTTTGGCTCGGAGGACAGACATAACTATGTAAAGGAAAAAGCCGTAAAAGGATGAGCGATTTTCAGAAGATTACGTAGAACTTATATCTGACTCCAGCTTCAATGATTACGTGGTTAAAATGTCGCGGGATGGAGCTTGGGCAGACAACAAAATCATTTCAGCCACGGCCGATGCATTCGATATTTCAATACACATTTTTAATTCTGATGCAAATCGTTATGCCCGTCGTGTCGTAGTTAATCCGGCGTACCCAGCTACCAGATTTGAAGGCCTATCCAGAATCACTTTGGGCTTTGGGACAGTCCCATTATGTCGCTTCGAGACCACAATTGCCTTTTGAGCCAGCTGCATGGGGAGGCCATGCAACTAAAAATTTCGTACCATTGAAAAACACGTGTCCCTTGGATGGGTCACTGTCTTGGCTTGTATTTGTACTTGATGCCTATGATGGATTGTATTCTAGAGTGGACCAGTTAGAGCTGCCGAACATTGACACGATTCTTCAGCACTTTCGAAACGGACAATCCAGTGATGCAAAATTGGAATGGGCAGCATATGCTGGTAGGAGTGGTGTGGTTCGAATCGAAAAATGATTCCATTGATCTATTCGGAAGTGAGTCAGAACAGTTTTTTGAGCCCTTGCAAAGACCGTCATTATCGAAATTCCGGGCAGCATAATCATATACATGCTCTAGTATTTCGTGCACTTACCATGGTCAACGGAAAATCACGGCCGCGCATGTTAATTTTGCGAGTAAATAACTCTCCAAAAGAATTATTGGTAGTATGACCCAAGAAAAAGTGGCCTGTTCTGTATGCGATAACCTTGACGAGAACAACGCTGGTAAGCCAACTTCCACCTTTGCTGATCATCCCTGGGGATTGCATACTACCAAGCGATGAGCTCCCGAGTGTTCCCCACATTCCTTCAAAAAAACGCTTATATGCATATGTTCTTAGAGGGAAGTCACACTGCTGCTTTAAAATATAGCTAATCGCAAAGGGCTTTCCCCCGCGTGCTTTACCTAAAAGCAAGAGGCGGCGATATCAAAAGTGGCAGGAACAAAAGTCGCGTAATCGCAACTACCCAAGAGTTGTTACTGGGACGCATGAGCCCACAATAGTCGTTTCAGCGGAGTCAATAGTTACTGCCCCTTAGGAGACGCTAGCTTTTTTCAGGAGAGCTATAGCAGATAAAGCAGCAATAAAGAGAGCCTCGAGGCTCTCTATATCGCACAGCAAATCTGCTATATTTATGGCAAAGAGAGCACGGGGACACACTGCAAACCTGCTTTGTAGCCATGGCTACGAACGATATAGCAAAGATAGCGAAAAAAGACTGTCAGTGTGACCAAAGATGTACATCCTTGGTGTGACTCCCCCCTTATGTTCGTATCCATGAAGCAGGTACTGGCAGATCATTTTCTTGCTTACTTCAGAATAGTATCACAGCCTTGGTCTTCATTTGATGGATTGTCTGATACCGAGTTGAAAATACATGAGGAGCCAAGAGTTTCACACTTGAACGTCAACATAACGTTTCTCATATATGTTGCCCTAAATTGTGTAATATCAGGTTTTCCAAGATTAGCAAGAAAACTTCGAAGATTAACATCAAACCGAAGCAATCAAACCGAAAACAGAGGGCTGTGGAACCAGACGAGAAAAATTTAGCAGACACGTTACAGAAGGAGATAATCATGGAGCCAGCAGTAAATAAGCACTCAGAACCAAGCCCTGGATCAGATACTGTTGCAGATGTAACAAGTAAAACCATGACAAAGAAGAACACGCGGAAACGGGGAGCTACTAACGTGCCCATTGCGAAACACGAGCTAACCCGGAAGACACGTCCAAAAGAGAAGAATAACTCGCCATCATCTGCCATAGTATTTGATGAAGTCGACTTTGAAACATTTCTTGACAAAAAACAAGAATTTATCGACACTGCCAAGCCTGACTTGCCACCTGTTACTTTTCCAGGTTCCGCCAATTTGAGGTTGTACAACGTTCAGTCAATATAAATAACTTTGATCACCCAGCCTCATACATTGTCATATCGTACGTGACATAACGTCACAGAGATCTGGCGTTAAATCGGGAAACTTTAAACAAAAGCGTAGCGTTAGCGTCACTACTGCTCGACGAATGCTTAAATCATTTTTCATGAAGATGGCAGATGGTTTGTTTTTTTGTTTGTAATATCTTGTAACAAATTCGAGGAAAGAGAAGGACCCTACATGGTTGAATTAATCCGCAAATGTTCAGTTCTTTTTAATTTAGAATTCTGAAGCTATGGTAAAACTGTTTCTTCGCAAGTATCATGTTGTGATTCAATCACACGTTTGAAGCATGTTCGAAATTATAGTTGATTGGTTAGTTTTTGAGCACGTGTATTGGGGCCCAGTCTCCTTCCTTAATAGTGTATTACGCGCAGTTTTTATAGGAGATGATGGATTTTGGAAGGCAGTAAGAGTAGACAGCGCGAGTCGGGTTGAGTAGTCTCACTCGTGTCGGTGTTAGTACTGTAATATTAAGAATCCATGATGAAGAACAAGTCTTGACTCGGTTGTATACTAAATGGTCCGTATCAGAGACTCGGACTCACGTTATTATCGTCTATATAACAGACCCTTCAAATACAATATCTGGAGGTATCTACCGCACTGTTTTCATGGGGAAAATTCCTAATATCCCTAAATTTTCTGGCAATGGATCACAAAGTTTCGAGGAATTGATCACACTGTTTGAAGCGCAAGTAACTGCAGATGAAGTCAAGAAGGACGCACGCCTGCAAGTCCTCCTTTGCTGCACACAGTCAACAGCATTCGCTTTCATTGCGGCCCAGCTCGGTGCGAATCCAGCCTTTTCGTATGATGACATTATCACTGCACTTCGGGCAACGTTCTGTGGCGCCGACTACAAGCCACTCTTAGAAAAGAAATTGCGCACTCTACACTGTAAAAAGGACAGCAATATCAGTGCTTTTGCACACACACACTTAGAACGACCATTCGCGATCTGTATGGGTTAACGGACAACTATGCTATCGAATCGATCGGCCTGAACCACATAATACCCACCCTCGATGACGACGTGAAAGAGCACGTGAAAATGTTACAGCTAACGGGTACAAAGCGCATTGAAACCATGCTTGAATTAGTTGCCTGCAAACTGAGCACGAATCCTGTCTTTGCGCAAGCGCCAACATCCGCCTTTTCAACTGAATCACGCCTCGATCGCATAGAGAAAACGGTGAATAATCTGTCATCAAAATTCCAGCAAATGCGCTCACCTGGTCACAACACATCATCATCTCGAATTATCTGTGAGCATTGTAACAAGCCCGGCCACTATGAAGCAGAATCGCGGACAATATTCAAATAAAAAGATGGAATCGAGTGCAAAGAGATGGAATCAAGTCTAAAGGGATGGAATCGAGTGCAAAGGGGTGGAATCGAGTGCACAGGGATGGAATTGTACGGCAAGTAAGCCCGCAAAAACTGACCTGTGATGTTTACTTGCTGTTTTGGCACCATACCATCTGTTAGTCACTGATAGCATCAGATAGTTACTGTCTGATAGATACTATCTGGCAAAGGCGGGACATCATTAGCGTTAAGCCATTAATTATGAATGTAATTTTTTTCTTACAAATTGTGTGTACTCTATGCAAGCATATTCACAATAAGCGAAGCTTCTTCTTGTGACTATGATGCAAGAGAGAGAGAGAGAGAGAGAGAGAGATCCTGTTCGTTTAGCTCGTTGTTGTGGTTGCTCTGAGAAGATTGTTAAGATGTCAACTTAGCATTTTGTTGCATTAACGTAATATGTTTGTTTTTGCGCCAGTCATTTTCGCTCCTTTCATTGTCACCCTCACAAAAAACTTGGTCACAACTCCGGTAGCGGAGTTGGTCAGCATCCTTGGTATAGGGCCCCTAAGAAACTTGCAAGTCTCATCGGGATAGCATTGTCAGGGTGTCTGAGGCATGATATGAAGCAAGGGACTTATGATTCAGTTAAAAAGTGTAAATTGCTAGAAACTCAATTGCGTCATTACGCAGGAGTGACTCAACACCTGTGCATAAGCTTGTTCTACACTAGAAAAGCATCCCAAAATTTGAAAAACGTTTAGTAATAAACAGAAAAGTACGAGCAAAATCAAGAAAGTAGAGAAGTTTGCAAACAAGAACTTTTATTGTTTCTTTCCCAACAGAGCAAATATTACCACGTTCAAATCTGACCGAGCAAATCATGTAGAAACCACTTATGTTTATAGTTGTGGTTGGATGGACTGTTTTATTATGGCTTGGATGCACTATTTACTTTATTTAAGAGAGACGAAAATAGTTCTGCGGTCTTCCTTAGCTGTTTTCTATCTTTGCAAGCTTTTCATATTCAAGAAACCGAATAAGAAACTTTTCCTACTTTTTCTGCTTGTGCTGCAGATACTTCATTTCCTACAAAAAAAACATTCACATCCACTATAAGCGTACAAAGTGTGATTTAATGTTTAGATGTACAAGCAGCCTCTGTTCTACACCTGCAAACAACTTTTGAAAGAGGTTTCAATGAGGTCTGAAGTCGTAAAAAGTCCATTTTGTATTTTGGATGGAAAACACCTTTTGTCCCGAATATCAGATAGATTACGAAAAGTTCAGCTAAGTGACGAAATTATTAAAAGTCTGCCGATTCTGCGAGCGTTTATCCGCATATCATGCAGACACTAGGAAATAAATTGCAATATTGGCACAAGGGTAGTACAATCTCACTGCACAACATATAATCTTAGAAGTTTTCATATGCAAAAACAGTTGCATACATACTACTATTACTTCCAGAGAATGAAAAGATAACATCTGATCCCTACCAGATATCCTTCGCAGGAACTACATTTAGCAGACCTAGCTTTTGTTTAATATAGTAGACTTTGTTGAACACACAGGTGATTTGGGCGAAATTTTCAAAAACCAAAAAAATTGAAAATTCCCAACAATTTTCATATTAACCTTATCCACATGGTGGTCCATTTGGAGGCGGTAGTTCGGAGAAGCAGGGGTTATAATTATAATTATATGTCAGAACCCCTAAAATGTCAATTGTTGATTTTGGATGAAACTAAATTTTCTTTTTCATGACTGCACAATTTTCTAGCATCTAATCTTTACATTTGATGGTTTGGTACTGCAAAGGGAAGATTTAAAGCCCATTTTGTACCATTTGCACTGAAAAGCAATTCGTTTTGTGTATGTAAAATCAGGTCTACCCCAGTTCCTCAAAATACTCACGGATAAATCTAAGAAGCGTCTCAAAGTTTGTGGCACATACTTTACTCTTCACAAGTTACTTAGAAATTCTCAGTGGAGGATGGGGGAGGGGGTGTTCATATCCCCATGTTGGTAGTGTTAAACTATGGAATATTGCTTTAATGCGCAAAATATAAGTTTTGGTTAAAGTTAGGCAGAACATCCAGGGAGGGGGGGGCTTACAAAGAAAGCTTGCTACTTTTTTTCTCAGGCAGTCTGGGGCGAGCAAAAATTCTGTGAACATTTCTAAGTCCTTCAGGGCGAAGGGAACTACTTATCAATTTTCAGCTTCACAACTGCTCTAAAACAGGAAGAAGAACAGGTCGATCAAGGAAGTATGCCTCTCTTGTAGTATCCCCTCACGCCTTATGCATGACCTAAAATAGTTGCTGTAAAGTATGGTGAAGGACAAGCGCGATTTGCATTACTTTTGCATTATGATTTTTTTATGGTGCTCAAAACTGGGATTCAGCATCTAATAAATTTTTTCAGTTGTTGAGGGTATTCGAATTGGTTTGCTTCTGCAAAGTGTATATGCCAGGATGTGCAACATATACTCCATTGTGCTTTGAATCTGTCGCAAGCTTCACAGATGCAGCCTACCTCACGATGGTGCTTTCCCTTGTGATAGGCCCCATCCAGTGACGAACATTTCGAACCGACAAAGTTTCTCTCGATTAAACATGCAATTTCGTTGATAGCAAGCAAGATAAAATTGAACGTATTACGATGTGCTTTTATCCAACGAAGTTCAAAATCGTACAATTTCATGCCGATGATTTATTTCAGATGGGTTTGTTGAAGTCCTTCTACTGCAGAGCATGGTAAGATTTTATTATATTTCTGTGGAATATTTCTAGTATTGTTCAAACTTCGCTAAATAATGAAAGTACTCCTTGAAATATTATGAAACTTAGCATAAATTCTAATTCTATTCCATGCAATAGCTGTGTATTTTCAGGCGAAATCGAGCATTTATACAGACCTAAAAAAAAAACAGTTGAGTCAGCCTTTCAGAGTTTCAAAGTTTTTGCGTGAGGTGTAGGGCCCCTATATCTCCTGGCATACATGGAGACATATTAACACGCGTCATAAAGTTGCCAAAAAATAATCACAATGCTTCTATTATCTTGTTTCTGAAGAAAACTTTTAAGCATTTCAAAGTATGCATTGCAAACAGTTTTTATAAGTTACGACCAAGATTTCTAAGGACATAACCCTCCAACTGCAGTTACTGGAGAAAAGAGAAGATTTGCTACTGTAGAAATTTGTAGCTTGCCCTATCTATCGATGGGTGTAGAGAAGAATTGTGCACAGCACAGTGTGAATTTGAACTTTTGCTGATAGGAATGTCATTATTCGCTGCTTGCAGGAATTTTGAGAACACTGGTTCACTAAAAAGAAGAAAGAAGTTGGAAAAGTTACTACCATATGGCAACTACGAAGTTGTCTGACAACGAGTGCAAATTTACTTCAAATTAGGCCACAGTACCTTTAATTATGATCTTAACATGTTTCGCGTACATGCAGATTGATTCATATCTCGAATGGTCGCATTTCTTTGTTTTCCCCGCGTTTATGACTAAAACATGTGTACATTCACGTGTGAGGCATCTCTCAAAGCACCCTCCTCAGAGGCGGATTTAGGCCGGTGTCTCGGTTTCATGGCACCACGCAAAATTGTCTGGATACCGCCAGTAATATCTT
>JAOBRC010645564.1:0-10713 GCA_027575255.1 Scolionema suvaense
TTGTAAATAACTGTACAAGAAGGAATGTTTCGGTAAATTATGCTTTGTAAATAAGGTATGCAAAGTTAATAGCGTACGAAAGTACAAATAAACTCAAACCTATAACAGTGCAAACTTAGATACAGTTGGATAGCTACCTTAAAATTATTCGTCACTTCCCAAAAATTTCGTCACTTTTCCCCGACGAACATATTCCCCGGGGCATTTTTCAGACAAAAAAAAATCTTGTTAGGAGCTGTTTTATCGTGTACGTATTTCCTTCTTTTTAACTTGTGTTCCTTTTGTTTCCTTTGACAACCCCTGCAATTCAGTAAACTTTTATTATAAGCTTACATTGAAAAAATATGGTTATGCTAAGAGTGGAATATCTATCATGTTAGAGTGGGGTATAAAGTTATCAGTGAAAGTAAGCATAGGAACCCGTTGTTGTTTGATAGAGCGATAAGTTATCTTCTACTTTGTCAAAATCTAGAAATCGAAAATTGTTTACTTACCATTACAGGCAACCTAAAAATCAATTTAGCTTCTGGCGTTAGAGATGAGCATGATACAATACAGATTTTCATGACTTTATGTAGAGCTATACAAAAACTTTAACCCTATTTCTACCCTCCATTTTCATATCCTGTTTGCCCCCTACTAACTTTTGAATGGAACGTCGCAGAGGCTCGATATTTCGCAGTTTTAAGTTAACATTAGCACTTTACGCATCAGTTGCTAACATGCTTGATGGCATGGTTCAAAAACCTGTAGTATTATCACAAAGTGACCACGCTTTTTGAAGTGCAGTGCAAGCACATAGTAAAAGTCAATGACATTTTATCGATGGTCCGCCATAAATCGAAGACCATATAAGAACCATATACCTTTTAGAGCTGAAAATACGTTTAAAACATGTCTTATTAATCAGGGAATAAATTCAGAAAGTTTCAAGGCAGCAACTTTTGTAGTTTTTCACAATTTTCGAAAAATCTAGGGAGGAGGGGGGTCATATTGACCACCCCCGTGCAAATAGGATTCAAAAACAGCGATAGATTATTGGAAATAAGCGTATGCTCACCATCATGTTGGCTCTTTATACATCTATTATTAACTTAAGAGTTTTTGTAAAAGATCAGACTTTCTACACGCCGTTCTTTGGCTTTAGGTTGATATTGACAGTGCTCAAGAAGAAACTGTGTCATATCCCATCCCTCATTCGGAGGAATCGGCCGAGAATCGCTCAGATTATCTTGACAATAATCATACACACTTTGTCCTTGTTGATGATGGAACGGTTCGTAAACATGGCAAGTCTTATCAGCTACGATACCGACTTGAGCAGGAGCTGTCGCATCCAGGTAGCTATATCTACTCGCGTCGAGAAAATATAGGGTCACAATCTCAGTGTGATTCCTGCTTGTACTTGTTCTTTCTTTCTTTCTTTCTTTCTTTCGTTCTTTCTTTCTTTTATATACAATCATTAGAATAGCATGCAACTAGTGTCAACAAATATAAGAAAATGTATCCTTCGGGTGGCTTGGTATTTTTGTAAAGATTCACTCTTTTTCTTTCCAGTTCAGCTTCCCAACCAGTTTTCATCAATTCCAGTGGTTATTCTACTTGTCGAAGGCGGACTTCCCGTCATTGAAGTTTTATACGAGTACTTGACCAACTCTCCAAAGATTCCAGTTGTCATCTTACAGGGAAGTGGCAGGCTTGCTGACGTATTGGCTATTGCTCTTCAGGAGTATCGATTGAAGAGTTGGTTAGCACCAGATGAGAGAAGGTGGGTACCAGTTTTTTTACATGCACTTACTTAGACTAGATTGTTCATTTCTATTCATCTGACCAGCAGTGGACAAACTCAATCGGAGAAGTATAAAGGAAGATATCGGGGGACTACCATTGGGACTACTTATTGTTATCACAGAGAGATCGAGGATTGCTGTTTTAGGCTCGAGGCGATCAGGGCCTAGTCTGCAATCGTGGACAAAAATAGATGAGAAGAATCAAGAGGGTACTTTAATGGGATTAAATTTCGCGGGGATTGAATTTCGCGGATCAGAGAAGAAATGACAATTTTTGAAAAGGGGCAAAACCCTGCAAAAAGAACTTCTCCCAAAAACTTAGGTGACTTCTCTTTGAACAAATCCTTATCCCCCTTGAAATTCAAATTAGGGAGCGTTAACTGCATTACATAGCAAGAACAATAATAAGGCCACCGTACAAACATAGTGAGGTTTTGATAGACAAAAATTAAGTGACTTTTTTCGCGTGTGACATGCACTCTTGGACAAAAAATTAAACAAAATAAAAATTTGAAAATTTCACGGATTAAAGAAAAAATTCAAATTTTTCGCTGGATTTAATTTCGCGGATGAGCCCTTTTCAAATTTCCGTTGGAACTTAATTTCGCGGATGACACCCAAATCCGCAAAATCCGCGAAATTAAATCCCCGCGAAATTTAATCCCATTAAAGTATGTCAACTCCCCCTCCCTCCAGCATCAATGTTGAAAATAAAAGCGGTCAAGGCGGAGTGCATGTGCGATATATACTAAAAGTCCAAACAGTACTGATGTAGGGGGGAAGGGGGCTCAACAGACTCAGTTGATTTTTTCTCAACTTTTTTGTCCACGATTGTAGCACACTGCTACAAGTGAAACCTGAGCGTGGAATAACAAGTAGCAAAACATGTGAGTAATTTCTTTGAAAATGAACTAATTTTGCGGGAACAGACTTTTCTTTTCTGAGTGAAAAATTCGGTGCTACTTTCGCATTGCTCCACTATCAGGTTCAAGCAAGATCTTGTTTTTCCGCCTTCATGGTAAAAATGAACTACTATATACGAGAAAAATCTACAAGGCAAGTTCTTAAAAAAATAACCTCAGGACGAAGGTGTGCTTCAATGTTTACTGAGAATAATTTTGCTAGGGTGCTTCCTCCTCTACTGTTCTTAATCGAGAGAGTATTTATGTTTTAGCAACCGTCTGCTTAGCAACATTCTCAGTCTTCTGGAGAGAAAGATTGCTAACTTGGATAGAGATGATCCAAACTTCGACGATTATGTTCACAAGATAAAAGCTTGCATCGAAGAAAATGCAAATCTGGTAAGTGTGTGACACGTTTAGGGTGTGTCTCAATCCTGAATTTTGTATTAACCCTTAGAGCCCGAAAGGCGCCTTTTGGCGTTCTGGATATAGGATCACCATAGGCACGCTATAGATGCTGACCTGTTGAAATGGAGAGATCAAAATTCAGAGCTTTTTTAAAGAACAGACAATTATGCATCGATTGGTACCAACTTTGTTGCTCTAAACTTAGCAAACATGGCAAAAATTACCAGGTCTATTTCTTAGGCACTGAGGAGTCTAAGGGTAAATGCCAGTTTGAACTTATGAAGTTAGAGAACACCAAAGAAACACTTTCAAAGAAGATTTTATTGCAGGAAGACTATGAAACTAAAGAAATTCATCATCAAAAACGAAATTTACAATAAATTTTTTGCATTTCCAGAAGCAAAACCATATACTAAGTCATGACAACTGCTGTTGCTTTTCGTCAGAGACGAACTCTATTATACGAGAGAAAGGTATCCAATAGACGGAGATTTACATTCAAATGCCATTTTGTATGCTTTCTGAATACGCTATTTCTATGCTTCAGATGATCATCTGTGACTTACTTGATGAGACGTTTGGACTACATCACGCTGTTTTAGAAGCTTGTGAAGGTAGGAAGTTTTTCTACACTCGCTCACGCGCTTGACGTTTATAAGGTAAAAGGGGAGGAAGATATTTACATACTAGTAAATCTGGTATTTCAAGTGTTCTATGTTCAGACAACTCACTAGGCTTCATGTAGAAGTTATATTTAGATTATTGGCACGTGCTAAACGCTTTGAGCTGCCATAGCAATGCGCACGCCATCAAAAATAACACACTGCTTGGCATCCGTTTGATCATACCGTCCTCATCGTTATTTTCGTCACGCAGATCTGTAGTTTGAAAACGCCCAGCACAAGCTGTACACGCTTTTTTTTTGTAAGCACCAGCGCTATAAGCACCACCAGCCTCGATTTCATCAAATATCTAAGCACCAGCTAAGCACCACCCCAGCCTCAGAATCACTTATTCTCTCACGTAATTTCTTTTCTTTCTATTAAGCCTTTTGTGCAGAGCAGTTCTTGATCTGCTCAAAGCCCAATAATTTCACTGCTTCCAGTAAAAATGAGAGTGTACTCAGCGCAAATGTCCGACAAGTTCACTTGAAGCCTTGCTTTAACCAATTTAGATAGTTCATAGATGATTTACATAAGCCCCACTTAAGCACCAGTTGAGGCTGGAATTGCCAAAATTTTAAGCACCACCGAGGCTCATTTTCGATTTACTGGTGCTTATATAAGAAAAAGCGTGTAATTGACTGTAAAAAATGTTACTTAATCATTTATTTCAGCGTCTCAAGCGGATCGTAGCGAGCACATGTATTTCCACAAACTACAACTCGCCGTGCTGTGGGAAGAGATCGATATCGCAAGGAGAGAAATCCTAGCTATAGATGACATTGACGTAAGTTCGGTCCCTCTCGCTTGATACTGTATATCGTGTTAGGAAAGGAGTAATAAATGCAGTGGATCTTTTTACACTACCTCATTCAATTATGTAAGAAATTTTTTATACCAAACCACAGCATCATCGAATTTACAGCCTTTTAAGAACTTCGAAAGAAATTTGTTTGTAGACGTTTCGTACTAAATAGTTCCCTGGCAAAGACTCAAAGACCCTTGCGTAAACTCGTTTTACCCAATAATATTTTTTCTTTTCCTGACGAACCAGAACTTCAAATTTGTTTCCATCACGTCGTCTCTATATGTATTCTGATGACTGTTCAACAGCATTGACCTCAGGTCTTGTCTCGGGTGTGTTAAGAATAAGAAGTACGTGGCTTTGCACATTTTCCACATTCCACGTTTTGCACATTTTACCGTGTAGGAAAGGCATACTTACAAGATGCTGAAGAAATCATTAGTTCACAATCGCGTGGCTTCTGTGAGACTTCTCCTGGAAACAAAAGTTAATCTTGTGGACTTTCTTCAAAACAAGAAAATTGATCGTCTCTATCTGAAGGTAAGTTTTTAGTTCAGAGGTTTTCTCTGTTTCAAGTAAACAGTGGAAACACAGCCCTGAAAACATGATTTGAGAATCTGTTGAAACTTGTTTTAGATGCATACCGCACCGTATTTTGACCGTGAGGTGTACTCAAATGAGCAAACGGTCCGTATTCTATACAATACCTGCAGCTGCTGTCTCATAATATGGATGTTTCGTGCATAAATTGTATCTAAACTGATCTCTTTCTCAAATTTATAAGGATCCTTGTCATAATATTCGGTAAGTGATTCAAAGAGTGGGCTTCACCTGTTACGCAACGTTTATTTCATTTTAGGCCTTTCAGTCTGGTTCGACAATTCTTGCACTTATGATGACAGACGACGAAATTTCGGTGAGCAATTTGCTCGTCAATTTCTTGGTAACACAAGCAGATCCTGGTCGGCAAATTTCTTTATTGCAAGTAGAGCCTCCAACCTTCACATTTGACTTTAAACTATAAGTGTACGTCTGTTCCTCACAAATATATACCGTAGATTGTAGAACGCCATATGAGGAATTTCCTTTTCAAGACTATAGTAGAACTACAAGTACGATAATTGCACTTGTACAAATGATCCGAAATACTCTGCAATTGTGGAAAAAGAAAGTTGGTAGGGCCAGGCTTTTTTCAGCCAAAATAGAAAATGGGCTTTTCAAGACTATCGCCAAAGAAGCACTTTTCATTGAGACTTCTGCAAGAAACCACTTTTGTCCATTGCCTCAATGCAGTTCCCAGTGTACTGAATTCTACAATCTTTTTTCTCGACAACACATGAAAACTGAGCATGTCCTAAGCAAGGACCTAAAACAAGCACTGCCGCACCCTGCAGATACGTGTCAATTGTGCCGCACCCTGCAGACACCCTTCAATTGCCAAAACACCATTTTTCAAGAAGTCACAATTAGTATGTCTCTCTAACATAGCCCCAGATTAGCAGCTCTTTAACTCTATACTTTATGCAAACGTGCATGAGTGCCAAGATATTTGGACAATGGCTGCATATGCATAATCGAACCACTAGGTGGGTAAATTCTTGTGACGAATTTCTTAATATTTTAGTGTGCCTGATGGCTGTTTAATTACAAAGTTCTGCAAGAAGCTGATACCAAATGTAATTTTTGTTATTGCTTGGATTCATAAATGTACGTGCTCCATACGATATTGCTCACTCATACCAGTTGATCGCTAAGCAAGTAAAAGTATGCATCTGACTATGCATATTGCTGAATTTTAGTCCACTTTGCTAACTTTAAACGCAATTTGGGCTGATGTTTTAGAAAATGATAAGTTGAAAGTAGCATCAAACTTTGATGCAAAACCTCAATGGTGAGAGGGCTGCAATTCTGATTAATTTTTGACATCATTTTATTCTCATCAAAAGGAATGTGTTTTCAGCGATTATACTCAAAGTGTTGAGGAGCATGTACGATGTGTAAAAGTTGAAATCAGAGAGCAATAATATATGGTAATCCGTAATTAATAAAGATGACTTAGAGCTAGCCTATAGCCTTTTTATTTTTTTTCATTTTTGCTGCGTTCTGATAAAATCTGTGTTATCAGCACCATAGCAGAATTGACTGACTTAGAATTCCGCAACTGTTCACTAGATCTGCATACAATTTCTCTAATAGTGAGCTTCAACTTATAGATCTTTTTTGATAGAAAATGAAGAAAGAGGAGGAACTCTTTGACATGGCAATCATACATCGAATCATCAATCAAATCGCAGATGGAGACTACGACCGATCAGAGACTAAGGTATAGGTATTAGTTATAGTTCTATATATGATGAAATATGCGTAAAGAGTTCAGTGTGGTGACGTCTTTGTGGAGTACTATGCTTTCTCCCTACGTCTGATGAAAGGAAAGTTCTCGTTGTGGTCTCTTGCTAAGGGAGAGCTCTGTTTAGAGCCTACTGTAGCAGTCTATTAACCTGCTCTTCTCAGTCCTTCCCAGACTACACTCTTTTAGAAGCAAAAAATTGACCTGAGGCTCGTTGTCCTTAATTTTTTCTGATTTTCAGCTTCATCTGTTTTTAATTTGTTCTACAAATGCCACAGGATAATAATAACTTGAAGGGAGGCCATCTCAAAAATAGAACTGCTTTCCTCGTACACAATAATTTCTCATGAATTCTTAGCTTGATTACAAAATTTGAACATCTTTGCCATAAGATAGTTCTGCTGTCCTTAAGTTTTGTAACAAAGCGTAGGCTGGGTTTGTTCTTAGATTGTTCTTAATTTTCAGTCAAATTTGAGGCTCTTTTTCCTACAAAATTGCCCTTATGAAAAATGAGGGAGCTTACTCCGCATCAAGCAACATTCCTGACTGCCGGACGCAAAGCAATGATGGTTAAAACTATTCACACGAAAATGTGACTCTGCGTCTATTTCATAGTTATATTTAATGTGACAATGCATACAGTAGTTTTTGCAGCCTTCCTTTCAGCCCTCCCCAAAAAAATAGTGGAGTGACATATTTTCTGTGATCTTTCTTGTCACTTTGCAGAATTTTCTTTCAAAATTCAGGCAATCGTTGCTTAGACTATTGGCACAAGTGTGAATGGGCGTCCATTTCGTGGTACAAGTAAATGTAATTATGGGTAGGGCACTATTTTTTGCCTTTATTTGCGCCCCTTCCCCAAAAACAATATTGATTATGGAAGGAGTTATGTTCATCGTGACAGCATATGGACGTGCGCCCTTCATCGGTATACCATGTAGCGTTCCATAGAGTGCTTAGCTCTAGCAACATTGTTTAGGGGAAGGGGGCCATGAAGTACTGGTCAAATGTTTTTTATGAATACATAGTAGTATGTACCGAAGTTGAACTGATTTAGAGTTGACAAGATGTGGTTATAATATATGTTTATGTCAATATGTTTTGGCCACGATTGTAGATCCAGAGGTTCAGGCGGCGAATGCTTATGACTGAAAGTCGGATGAGAGGTTATTGCCAGTTTGCTTCAGTAGATAACCGGCTCTGAGGCTGCGCTGCAATCTTTAATCACAGCCGGTATCGCCGTCTTACTTTGAGGGCTCGCTTTGGCCGTAACCTCAATGAAACTGTAAGTGTTTCAGAGTGCATCATGTTTCTTCTCACAGTTTGGGCCCGAGTATTGTTTTAAAAATGTACTTCTTTACAACTGGGGTAACAACTTACCAGAAGTATCGATGATGCGGAATCATCCCTTCGTGGTACCCCGACACGAATACTGCTCGTCATACTTAGGCCTGTTGAGTTTGCCCAGAGCTCTTTGGAACTTAGCTACGAGAAGGCATTGTAAAGTTGCCAGTGAGCTTCAGTAACCCTGGGGTATAGAGAAATTACTATTGATTGATTGCTGGTTGGAAGATGAAGGCTGGAGGTTAGATGCAAACCGACATGCAGTTGATGGTAAAGAAGACCGTCAGGAAACTGCTACAGTATAAAAGAAAATCATTTTGCAAGCGTGTCTCACCCGTTGTAATATTTTATTGTCTCCCTTGCACTTTAGTCTGGAAACCACGCATACGAAATGCTGATAATTTGGGCGATCTTGTCGAACAACGCTCAGATGGCTCGATGCCTGTTTGAGTTCTGTACATCGACACCTCTTGTTACGTCACTGGTGATATCTCGTGTTTATAAATATCTATCGAAACTTCCAAAAATTGAGGATGAAATGGAAACTCTTCTACTCACAGAAAGCGAGTGAGTATTGAATTATTTTGTGTAAAGCTATTCAACCCTTTTGCAAAATCCCTCAATAATAGTCCTTTCGCTGCCAGTCAATGAAAACGGGATTTTACAAGCTGATTTCTGCTGCTCTGCTGTAAATTCGTAAAACGTTCCTATCTATCTTCTGAGCTAAAAACTTCAGCTTTTCGATGGGATCGCATCTACATTGAGGAGTCTACAAGCGTTAAGTAATCAATAAATGCCCTAAAACAGATGACGCAGAATAAGTACGAATACTTGAGCAATTTCTAATTTTCCAATTAACGGTTACCATAACAAGATTTAGTCTAAGAGTTTTACTGCGAAAAAACAGCTAATGCTATTGCCGTAAATTTTTGCACGTACAAACAAAATTTACTTTCACATTTTTTGGTATAAATTTGGTTGTCGTACCTATAACAGGGGGTGTCACATGGCCATTTTCTGACAGGGGGTAATGTCATTTTTCGCTAAATTTTCGGGGTTTTTGGCTCTTATTTCACTTTTGTTCCGCCGATTTCAATGATTTTGGGCTTAAATAATTGCTTCGAATGAGTTCTTTCAGAAAATGTCTGATTTGAATAAATTTCATCCAGCAGGGGGTCCAAAAAACGTGGGTAAAGTCCAGATTTTTGCCACTTTTTGGGACTTATAAAAACCTGATTTTCGGAAGACATAACATTTTCTTACTTGCACTGCCATTAAAACGCAACGTTTCCAGCCTTAATACATCACTTTTTGCCAGAAATGCCTACAGCCAAGGGTTCTTCGTCAAATTAAAATTGTTTGTATTAGTTCCTATGGAAAACCGTACTGCCTGTCTGCAAACTTGAAATGTGTGTAATTTGTAGACTAGACCACCTGTGGGACCAAAATTTGGAACTTTTCCCTCTTTTATGGACAAGAACAAGTAGTCCAATTTCAAGGTCATACAGTAGCTATAGCAGAAGTAGGTGGAACAATCCCTCCCTTCCCCCTCCCATCTCTACAGTTGCTAAAGAAAAGGGACTCAAATCTGCTTTTTGTTAGCAGATGTCTGTTGGTGAAAAGTTTTGAATCCCTCCCGTGTTATAAACGTATTTTTCTCATACCCAACTGATGCTGATGTTATTTTGCATTTTTCTTTTAGATTCTTTTCTCAAACTGCTCTCAAGCTATTGACTCGCTACACCAGTACAAATATTGACCTTGCAAGAGAATCACTCATGTTCAAGCATGTGCTATGGGGTAATCATGATGCGATGTTACTGGCTGCTAACATGAGCTTCAAAGAATTCATTGCCCATAGCTGCGTGCAGGGTATTTTGAACGATATCTGGAAAGGAAAAGTGAGTTTGCATTCCTGTGAGTATTAACATGAGTAAGACACTTCGAAAATGCGTTTTTACATCCTCCAATCATTTCTATAACTCGGTCATTGCCTCTTTAATATTAAATCGATGTTCTTTTCCATGAGTATGACACCTTCCCTGAAAGAAAGGTAGAAAGCTTGAGGAATGAACTTTCCGGTATAAAAATTATTGCGGTATTAATTTTTCCTTTAGTGCTAACGTCAATAAAAAAAAAATGTGGAATTAGTATTACAATCGAGGACATATAACTCCGAAACCACCAACTTAGTTTTTGCCATTAACTCATAAAATCCTCACCTACTCGTACAAGGAAAGAGGACACATTGACTTTAAATGTTCTACAACCTTGGACTATAAATATTTTCATCACTCTACATTAAGTTAAAGTAACTCAGTGTCATTTGTCATCCTCCCTCTTCTCCATTCCCCAACACAGTCAATGTTGTGGGCCATTGAAAGTGAAACTTGTCTTCATTTGTGAGTTCAATTATGATTTTAGCTCACACACAGAGCGTTTAGAATGAGGATCG
>JAOBRC010645675.1:0-10712 GCA_027575255.1 Scolionema suvaense
AACAGTACTCGGAATCTGAAATACTTGAGCTCGAGCTGCTGGTGTTATGAAGATACGGCAACAGTATTCGGAATCTGCATTGAAGGTACAGCTATTTTCATGGAAGGCTATGTAACCAAAATAGTACTGATTGGCTTTTTTCAACAATTTTGTTTGATACCTTTTTTTTTTTTGAAAATTTTGCCTCCTTTTTGATGAGTTTAACCCTTTTTTACATGGGCTTTTTTCGCGTTGGGCCTGTCAGACCCCCCTACCTAAATCCCAAACTACTTAAGCAATAGCAATGAAACTTGGCATGTATGTTAACCAACTCTTGTAGATTACGTTTGCATAAATTAAAAGTCAGTGACATCATTGGTTCTTTTGTTACATCATAAAATACAATAGGCGGTGTGATAATATATGCAAAATATCACAAAATTATGATTTTCGCTAATATTTTGCCCGAAAATGTAATTTTAACGGTTCTATTGGGCTGAACCTATGAAACTAGTTGTATTACAGCTTCAGAGTCTGTAATATGCATAGAGTAGCTAAATATCCTTATCTATTAGCCAAAAACACTCAGAATCAGATCTGAAAATTATCGCTTTTTGAGCCAACAATCGTTAACAAAAGTGCCATATCTCCATAACCGCTAAATATTTTGATCTCGAGTTTGGCCATGATTTCTCATATAGGCATACAGTAAACGTCACAAAATAACAATGGCGTACTGTATATACAAAAAAAAAATATCTGAGAAAAACCATAGAGCTGTTTCATTGTTCTTCTCTACTCGATAAAGTAGCTCTAGAGGTACTTTACAGCATCTTTGAAGATATTCATGAAACCGTAATCATAGTTGGGGCTAGTAAAATGTCGTGCACACCAGAATAAGTATGTAGCATTCGTTTCTATTATTCTATGAACAATAGCACCAGAGTTAGCCAGGAGTTATTCAAGTTTGCATGTTTGTTATGCACACTCCCTTAGTTTTGTGCGTTGCTTCTCCTTCCAAAGTCATGTTTTTCTATGTTGCCAGAAGTCATACCAATGTTAGATTTACATACTGCATGCAAGCAAATGAGAGCAGATTTGAAACGATGTAACATTTAGCAGCAAAATAATAACATCAAAAGCAACTTCGTACTTCACTGACTCCTACACCAATGAACTCATCATGGAATGCAAGCATTGCCAAGCATTATCCTCCGTAAGTATAAACACTTTGACTTAGTCGAGCTGATAGTCAAGGTCAGAGTCAAATCCAGGCATAAGTTCGGGAGACCTGTTGACAGACTTCATGTAGGTTAACCCTGTTTTACATTACATTGCATTACCTTCACATTCTCCAAAACAAAAGCCTATTCAAAATCTTTTATACATGCGTCTACCTGTCCTGCTCTCAGCATGTAAACACTCATTGAGGAACAATTGAGAATGAAATGAGCAATATTTCTGTGGAAGTTCAGTGCCCACAGCAATATTCGTGCGAGTTATTCACATTCCGTTAGAGAATTTCATGTTTTGAGTTAACGATTTTTGAATACCAGGGCCGTATTTCACCGTATTTTTAGTAGGTGAGGGCCCCCCTCGAAATTTCCCAATTTCACTTTTATATTTTTGTTGAAAGAATCCAAGCAACAGCTTCCTTCAAATTCTGAAGAGAAGAAAGTAACTCACTCCTTTGTAGCAAAAAGTCAGAAACGTGTGGGTCCCAGTTTGTATTCTGTATTACGGCAAATTTATTTGCTTCATCTGGTCAAACGCATCAAAAGATTAACATGCTCGTGCATGAGGGAATACACACAGTGCTGGGGATCGATTTGAAGAACCTCTGCGTGGTGGTCCCTGGGTGCGGGAGGGCTCTTTGGAGCCTACTGCAGCGAATCTTCATCTGAGTTGGAGCAGTTGGACCTTGGAAGTGCTATGGTTTCCTCTCACAGTTAGGGCCTGGGTGTTGCTCAGACAACGTATTTCTTTGCAGCCGGGATAACAACTTGCTGGCGGTGTCGACCATGCGAAACCGTCCCCATGGGTTTCACCGATATGGACTACTCCTCACGCTTCGCCTATTGATCCCTAGGTTCTCTGAGGCTTAGGCTCGAGTTAATTTCCCTGCAAGGAGATGGGAGATGCTCGCCGGAGGTTGAACCTGTTAAGTTGTTGTCTGCAGTAGCTGTGTCTGCAGTAGGAACTGTGTCTCAAAATTTTACTAAGCTCTGTTGTGTACATACGTACTCTGTCAGCTTCCATTCCAAATTTCACAGTTACAGATTCAGTAGAAATGGTGCAATTGGAAAGCAAAGTTTCCACTTGTTGAGTACAAGAATTCATCCTCGGTACTAAAGTCGTTCTAACCTGTTGCGTTCTTGGTGAAACATAAGAATGCGAACGCTAATCCCCTTGTCTTCCATGCATATTAAATGAACTGTGGCTCATTAAGTATGAAAGGCTTAGCTTGTCGGGTGTGCGGTTTGGGAAACCGAGTGTTTTCAACCATAGGAAAAAGTACGATTCAAAGTAAATATGGCTATAGGGCTATGAAATCTCCTTGAGGTACGGCAGTACCAATGCAATCGGCCAGAAAAATTTTTTGAGCTACTGTTCCTTTAAGTACGGAGGAATAACTATTGCGTGTACAATCGACCACAGCTTGATGCTGAAGGCTGGACGTTGGATGCGACCTGCCACTGTAGCGCCAGGCCGTCTATGCAGACGACAGTAAAGAAACCTCGGCTTTGCACAGCTTCGACCAAAAAAAACCAGCACACAACTGAAGACGCCTGCACGTGGCGGTCTTTGCACTTCGTTGAAATGTAACGAAGAGAGGTGACAGCATCGTCTTCTAAGCCGGATGTGTCTGAGTAAAGGGGAGAAGTGGATCATTCTGTCAGCTTCCCAACACATCCCTGCCATTCGTTAGTGGAGGAGCAGCTTGTATTTTAAGCAGTCTTAAAGGAGCTGGGTATAATGCAAATGGATAAGTCTTGTAAAAGAGAAAAGCTAGCAAATCAAATCCAGAGCCAAGGTAACCAGACTTGAGGAAGGGGAGTCACGAAGCATCGTGAGAGACGAACTGTAGCAACCTCAAACACCATTGCTTATTCGCGTCGACCAGGAGAAAAGAGGGAGTCCCAAAATCAAGTAGACTGGTCCAAGTGCCTGGCTTTGCCAGCGTTACACATTCGGCAAAGGTAGAATCTTCTACGGCCGGTGGCTTTGGCCAATGCAATACCGACCGGTCAAGTATTGTGAATACTGCACTTTTAAAAGGTCACGCTAAAGGCTATTTCTTTAGGTAGCTGCCTTTAGCATGACATGATCACTCTTAGTGCACAGTTGGAGGATATTCACAATGGCCGCAGTGGGTTGGGAGAGGGTGCATTTTGGTCTTTTATATCAACTGGTATACACGCCAAGGGAAAACTTGGGAACATGAAGCGAACAGGAATCTTGATCAGAACACTTCCTGAAAGCTTCACGCCGAAAAGTCGCTCCACTTTACATCAGCAGTAACGCAAATTGTTTGTATATATGGACGAGAAATCTGAGTTTGCTCAACAGGTTCTTAGACTCGACATATCATTCAACAGGGCGTTTGGGTTTACAGTATGTGCAAAATTGATTTGGCAGGCTACAATAGATATGTCATGTGGGCCCGCCCTGGCGGAAACCAACAGATACAGCCCTGAATGATTATAGTAAAACTGATTCATATTTTGCTGCACACAGCCCCTAAGAAACGCAAATCTTTGTAGGTGGTGCCTAGCTATGCTGCTCCATTCAGCTTGGAATTTGTATCTCTACCTTTTTTGTTTCTAGAAATGGCTCACTGAAGACCGCTATATGGGTGACGTGTATCTTCACTGTTATTCACATTCTAAAAGAGGCCACTGAGATAAAGTTACGAAGATGTAAATATTTGTTGGACCCTGTGAATTGGCTGGAAATTCTTTTATTTGGCTCGACAATGGGATTTATAATTATACTCTTTCGCGAGGAGTATCAGACCACAGCTGCAAAACGTTTGAAGTGGCAATTCGGATCTCTTTCCATACTTCTAGCTTGGAGCAATTTGCTTTTATACTTGAAGCGCTTTCCAGTGATTGGTCTGTACATCGTGATGTTTACCCAAGTGTTAAAGAGAGTCGCCAAAGTTTTACTTGCATTCGGATGTCTATTCATCGGATTTGGATTAGCGTTTTTTGCCTTACTTAGCTGGCAAGATAGTTTTAAAGATGCTGGGTATTCCATAATGAAAACTGCTGTCATGACACTTGGAGAGCTGGACTATGGTGCAATCCTGGCTGATAACCTCAGCAGGGGTACAATGCTCAACAAAGAGATGTCAATTATTTTATATCTTATGTTCCTGGTAGTTCTACCTCTGGTGATTATCAACCTGTTGGTAAGTATTGTGGAGAATTTTACTTGTAATTTTCACTTGGCACTTAGAGCATGATTGTTGTGGTGGGATTCTTTTCCTGCTTCTGTTAGGTATAACTATGATCCTTTCCGCACACTTCTCGTGTATGTTTCCATGAGGTAGAACTACAATCACGTTGCAGGGAACACACACACACACACACACACACAGTCGATGAGAAGGAAGGAACAGCCTTCTCCCCTGTGGAGATACACTAGGGATTGCCATGCAGGAGAGGGACAGCCTACATTTCCGATCAATGTGACAGGAGTCTTTTGTCTTGATGTGATGGCACATCACTGAGGCAGATCACTGAGACGGTTAAGATCAGGAAGGTTGACAGAACTCGGAAAGAGAGTTCGTCCAGTTCCATCAATGGCAGATAACTCAGCCGCAGGATCCTAATCCAAATGCTCCTGTGTTGTAAATCCGTGGGTCCTTAGACTTTACTCCCAGTAATGGTGATTTTTTTCCCAACATACATTGCACTTGTTCTTTTTCTGCTGCTGATTGTCTTGAGGTAAGATGTCTTAGCTGAGAAGTCTTGTTAAGGCATTCAAACGTCTCATGACGAAACATGTTTGCCAATTCTGATTGAAGATTTACTTTGTGTTTTGAAGAAGTTGGAAGATCAGTTCTATCTTCATACATTGCTATTAATTATGGGAGCACGGCGATCCTTCCTATTTAGCTATTTAGCTGTTGCACGTATTCATTGGTTGTAAGATTATCTCTAAACTTTATACTCTGATGTGTTAATTTCTTTTTCCAGAACTGGAATAGTTCGCTTTCTCAAACCTTCCATTTCTCAAGCTATCTTCCAAGTTGCGTGCTTATGGGCACCGCAAAGAAGGTTTATGTAGTGGCTATCCCCTATCCGTCGCTCTGAATCATAGATCTATGAGCTTGCGGAGCAAATATTTTGGTTGGAAAAGTTCGTCATAGCCAGAGATCTACATGCAATAAACGAAATCAGACATCAGATTTGAGCTACTTTACCACATTCCAGTCAAATTCTTTGCTGGTGTTTGGCTAGATTCTAAGGTCTCCTTGCATAAGAATAGTTCATCAATGTTCTTGAAAATGCTGAACATGCACTGTTTTTAGAATCAGTAGGCTAAAATTCATGCTAAATGCCTTGCCGGTTTTGCCCGGAATGGTTATTTCCTTTCTTCTGCTCACAGCTTAGTTGCGGTTTATTTGATATCTTAACCTTTTTCAATATAGTTCTGCAAAATTGATAATTAACCCCACTAGCATATCTGGTGAGAATCGCTATGTCCAAGATGCATGGAAGTTGGATATTGATGATGTAATTCTGATGTAAATGTTTGGTGTGACAGAGACTGCTTTATTTCTGAAAAGCGAGGCAAAGCTCCCTCATAGGGTCGACCAGAGATCTCTCTGACAAAATGTATGGGTGCTTGACAGGTTACTATTTGGTGGCCGATATTTTGAGAATGCAAGCGTTGTTATCAAGTCACCTGGCTGCATCCAGTGGGTCAATGTTAGAACAAATGCAGGCCATAAACACTTTGACGATAGAGGGTTTTTTGTCAACATACTAATGCATGTTTCGGTCTGTGGAGTCCCATTCTGATGAGTAGCCGTGGACATACGCGAGCAAAAACGCAAAATCTGACCCAGTAGTGCTACATTGGTCCTCCCTTACTCATTTGCGTATTGCATATTTCTTAGAAACGACTTTTACTCTAGAAAGAGCTATGTATGCTGTACCTTTGTGCTCTCTTTCTAAGCAAATGTCATGATGTGGACTTTCGTAATCATGCTAATATCATAGTACCACTTGTAACTCGTAGTGGTCACACCGAAATTTCCAACTCGAGCCAGAATCCCTCCACCTCATTAAAAATATGAGCTAAGTAAAACATGGGTTTGTTCTAATCCAATGAATCTTCCGTCCTTGACTCTTAGGATATTGAGGAATTGATAGCTCTGATTTTGCATTACAAATGAAAATTGTGATTCTCTATATAATATACTAGGTTCTTCTATGTAAGATGCATCTGTAGATTTTATCCATGGTTTGAATCTAGTTTCTGTCTTCTCATTGGTGCACAATCTGACAGAAGAGGTGGTCTGCCTGGTTTACTTCTTTTCCTGACACAAAAATCAGTAAGCCCAAAAACCTGTAGGTCTGCTTCTGTTCTCATGAGTGCAAGGTGATGCCTTAGTTCGTCAAAATAAGCACCTCTAATTTCTGGGTCTATGTTAAACCGCTTTTTAGACTTTCCTTTTGATAACCGGAATATTTTTTAAAAACAACTCAATCGTTTTTAAACAGAGGGACATGTTTCGGTGTTTCAGACACCATTCTTAAGCTACAAATGAACGTAAAGCCTTCAACTATACAAAGTTACAACTGTCTACTCATATGCTGTGACTATCTAATCGTTAATAATTACACCAAATCAATAATCAAATAATCTGACAAAGTAGAAACACTAATTGGAATTAGAGAGGATGGCCAAAGGGACTACAGGGGCTACAGATTGAGGGTCATACCTACGCGTTTGATTTGTCGATTGAGGCCTGGCTTTTTCCACGTAATGTAGAGGGCCTCACGGAGCTTAAGATTGTATGATGACTCCGCAGTATCTAGAATTGAGAAACACTCATCAGACACCTAAACATGTCCCTACGTTTAAAATGATCGTGTTATTTTTAAAAATTGCAGATGATTTTTGTTTCTGCGAAACTTTGGTAAACGGAATATCTGGGTTTGAATAGAGAACCTTTACATCAGCAGAGCCAAGCCCCTTAGAATTGTGACTTTAAAAAGGCGACTTTCTTTGCAAAATCAGGACTTTCTTTAAGCAGGTATTAAGCAGGTATTTTCATCTCTCATACCAAGTGGAAAAAGGATTTGGCTAGATATACAGTACAGTGCTCCGTCGCATTAACCTTCCGTTTCCGGCCGTTTGGACGATTGGCTCACGAGCGGCTCACGAAAACTTCACTTCACGAACGGCTCACTTCTGAATCGGAACGGAAATTTTCGGTAGTGTGCGGTGTTTTTGATGTTTGTGAATATAATTGTTTCGCACAATCTTCGCGAAAGCCATTTCGGAACATTCACGAGGCAATTATTGCAGAGCCGAATGTTGCAACTTTACGGGAACAATTGCGCAAACTTCAGGAGGTCATTATGCAATTTCACGAGCAGCGTCATTTTAATGGATTTGTTCTGCCTACGGTAACTGCCCTCCTGATACCGCATCTACCCTATTCTACCGATCTTTTTTCAGTTCTTATACTGTTCTTTTCTTTTGCTTCTTACTGTATTCTACTGATTTTTTATTATTTGTTATGCTGTTGCAGTGATCTTCATTTTTGCTTGTGCTGAGGTTGTTTTTACGATCTTTTGCTCAGTTTGGCTCTCTTTTTTATGCTGAAGCTGTTTTAGCGATCTTTTTTTTTAATTTCCTACGCTGTTCTAGCGATCTTTTTTTGTTTGTATGCCTTCTTGTGATCTGTTTTTTCTTAGTTCATAGACTGTTTCGAAGATCTTGTCCTAGTTTATATGCTGTTCCAGCAATCTGTTTTTAGTTCTTACGTTATTCTATTGATCTTTTTCTCAGTTCTCACACTGTTCTAGTGATCTTTTTCGCAGTTTTTGCGCTGTTGTAGTGATCCTTTTTAATTATTATCCTTACGCTGTTCCACTGATCCGTTTTTAGTTCTTGCGCTATTCTATCGATCTTGTTTTGATTTTACACTGTACCAGCGATCTTTTTTAGGTTTTTACACCTCTACGGCGATCTTAGTTTAGTTCCAATGTTCCAATGCTATTCTTCCGATCCATTTTAAGTATCACAGTATCCTAGCGATCTTTTTCTTCCTTGTTACTTGTTTTAGCAATATATATGTTTCTCTTTTGGGGGTGAAGGGGGTGGGGTGGGGAACTAAAGAACAAGATAAGAAAGCTGTTAAAACGTTTTTTATAAAAAGCAATGGTAGAAAGCTGTAAGAACAAAAAAAATATAGCACGGGACGAAAGCCATAAGCAGTGACAAAAACAAGATCATATAAAGGATGCAAGACCTAGACAAAATAACATCTTAAGAAAGCCATAAGAACTGAAAAAATAACATTGTGAGAAAGCTGTAAGAACTAAATATCTTACATCGCATGCATTCATAGATTATTCTGCTGCCCCTGCTATCATTCCTGATCGCAAGAGCAAGCTTCAATCACAACATGCGTAAAAGTTGTAACCAGAGAGTGGTGACACCAGTGTTTTGAATCTTGCGCGCGATATCAAAACAAACCTCCGATCAGCCAATCAGCGTGCGCCGTTTACAAAAGCTCGATGCAGCTGTTTTGGTGTGCCAGTTATGCGCAAGCGGAGTTCGTTGATCAAGCCCAGCAGTCTTTAACATGCTAAGAAGGTCACAAGTACCAAAGAAAGGGAGCAACATCGCAAGGAACTAAAAAAAAATGATTAATGTCAGAGGGAAGCAGTAATAATCACAGAAAGTGGTAACATTGCTGAATTCCTTAGTGCACATGAAACTGCTTTAAACGGAATTCAATTAAGATCTGTCCGTGAGAATTATCCGAAAAACAATTGAGGAATGTTCCACTGCGATTGAAGCCTGGTGAGTCGTTTGTGAGCCATTCGTGAACCACTCGTGAAATTCTTGTGCGCCCTTCGTGAACCACTCGTGAAATTCTTGTGCGCCGTTCGGCCACCGTTTCGGAAATTTATGTTAATGCAACGGTGCAGTGCTATCTCTGGTGATGATGGAGGTCTTAATTCTTTTATATCATTAGTTCCTTGAACTGCATGTGAAAACCTAGTCCACATGTAGCCCTTGGAATTCACAAAAACAGGTAACAGCAAAGAATGGCAAAGAATTGCCGTCGGTCAAAGCGCCGACGGCAATGCAGTGCAGGGTTCGAAAATGACAAGTTTTGGGACTGGCCTGTTGGACATGCATCTGATCATCGATAGCCAGATCCGACTATATTTCGTCCAGTTCTGACAGAACGGCCAGTTACCGTAGTTGAGAATTATTATTTGCCGTTTCGAAGGTTAAGCACAGAGGACCACTGACGTTAGATCCAAGTTCCACATTTTGAAAAATCCGTGAATTGTTCATTTAGATAAAAATAACCTCTCCTTCATTTGGAGTGGCCATGGAAAATATAACCAAAATAGTTCTTGCTAGCGAAGGAAGCTGCCTTGTCCAACGGGAAAAGCTAAGCATCAGAGGCACTTAAGAGAACTTTTACTGTATTATAGCCTACTAGAAAATCATTGGCAAAAAACTGAGTTTTGCGTTAAGTGTTGCATCAAATAAGCTTGGAGAAGAAATCCACTGTAATTTATATTCAAATCTGAGAACATAACCAAAGGAAAAGCGATGATTTGAAGCCAGCAATGGTAGATAAGAGCCAGATTTAGCATGAGTACACAGCCACAAGCAGCTGAACAGAAGGTATAAACAACCAAGAGATCAAATGGGTAATTTTGTTCCTGCATCTTGGTTCTGACTGCTCATTTATCATACTGCTGCACGGGTTCAGATGCTCAGTTCTTTATGGAGCGCAGACTGTGTCAGAAGCATTTTTAAAGTAGTGATGGCAATCTTTACCGCCGTAAATTTGGCTCTCGGCGGTAGTTATGACGCCATTGCCGAATGCCGTTGTGAATTCCGAGGACTGCACATGCCAGACATAGCATTTATTCTTTATGAGACTGATTTATTCTTCATCACTTATGAATCGGCTGTTCAGCTTTTTCAACTGCATAACGCCCTTATTTGTCGATTGGGAAATTACAAGATCCTGATCTTTCTTCTGCGGCTGCTATGACTTATGGCTATGTGGTTCTTCCTTGGTGTTACCACATACTGTTTTGATCTAAGGACACATATTCATGACATGACAGTTGTAAGTCTTACGCACAGAAACTCATTCAGAGAACAACAGTCAGTGACCAACTGAAGCAAATTAGAAAGGAGATCAATCCTCCCCCAACCAGTACTGGCGCAAGGAGCAACACCAACGACCCTCTACAAAGGCTATCACCCTCCAATGAAATAAGCAAAAGTCAAAATAAAGCTGAATGGGAAAAGCAAGTGGACAAATTGAAGGCTACTTTAAATGAGAAAGAGCAGAAAATTAGTGAACTAAGGAACCACCTATCAAAGAAGGAGCAGGATTATGCAACCCTGGAGATGAAATACAAAACAGTACAAGAGAAAGGAAAGAGCCTCGAGAAGCAACTTGCAGAACAAAATGAAATAATAAAGACCTATGACACAAGAATGGA
>JAOBRC010645786.1:0-10711 GCA_027575255.1 Scolionema suvaense
TCTTCTTAACTCCCAAACATGTTTTGATGAACCTAAGTTGTTCAGCCTCAATATCCAAATGCTCATACGAATTTAGCGGGTAACTTATGGGGCAGAACATCTGTTGGATTTTTCTTGACGCAGTAAATGTAAGTTTATCTTCCAATTTTGCGAAATCCACTACATATTTGGTAGTCGGGTTGTCTTTCTTTGCGTACGTACGTACCGAGTTCAACTCCATAATAGGGGTGGGTGGAATAAGCAGGATGGGCGGATTTTTTATCAAAATAAATAAACGGGGTGGGTGGAATAAACACCCAAAAAAAACTCGATAGGTAAGTTTTCATGTGGATTATAGCGAAGAAAAAACTCTGAAAAAACAAGCTGGGGGGATTTTCTGAGAAAGACGACCCTAATAAAAGGGATGTACGGGAAATGTTTCAATAAAAGGGACGGCCCGGGTGGATTTTTTTCTGCAAAATTAATAAGTGTCTCTCCCCGTCTATTCGGAACTCGAGAGTAGTTCTTTGTACGAACTTTTACTTAAGAATACAACTAGGCCTGAGCGATATTTAACCTTTTTTGACAACACGGTGTGAAGTAAAGGTTTCGTGGGTTGTTACCTGTTGACAGTGTTATCATTTTTTATAGTCATCGTGTGTTTCGTCCACCCGATGTCTTTGGTTGTCTTCATGCAACCATTGCCGGCTACTAATTTGGTTTCTGAAGTATCGATACGTTATTGTTATGTCAAAGAAAACGATTTCTTCACTTGATTGTGGGTAATATTCACTTCTAGCAACTTGTGAAAGTTGTTGTCTATTTGAAGGAAGGAATATGGCCTGTTGCAATCTAATACTATATTCACAGGCTGATTTTATTGTTTTTGTTGGCGTTGGTGACGGCGGTTGTGGTGGCGCTGGTGATGGTGGTCGTGGTGGTGGTTCTGTAGCTCTGGTGCGACTTGTGTTTCATTGCTATATGTTAGTAAACGTTTACCCATGTTTTACTTTGATATTTTTTCTTTGCGTTCAGGTTATCCAGTCGCTTGGGATGTGTCCCAGATTGGTTGGCTTTGTGATGAACATTCTTTCGAAACTTATCAGTAAGCAGGTGAGACAAATAAAGTCAGTATCATGCATGCATTCATCTATCATCTACTTGTAGTTGGCCAGTCCTGGGAGGTCCACAGGCACATTGTTGATAGTGTAAGCCCTGTATACTAGTATAGTATATCTAATGCACTCACAGTCTTAGTTGTTCCATAAGCGCCTGGCTTGTAACTCGTTTGTCTCAATGCTCTTTCTTCGGTTAAATTCGCACGCATGAACTCTATTATTGTAGTGCATTTGGTTAACATTTCTGATACACTCAGTTGTGTGCTTTGTTGTTTTTTGTTGTTTGTTTGTCGCTCGTACTGAAGCTATTGTTCTCTGACGAGCTGCAATTCATGAATTGCTGAGCTTTTTTGCCACTTAGATTCTTCAGGGGTTTTTTTTATTGTTTTAATTGAATACATCACAAACTAAGGAGGAAGTCATGGTTGATACGTCTGTTAAATCTTTCTTTTTTTTGTTTGTTTGTATATACTTTGAGCTTGGTGGGGTACTGTATGTACTGTATCTGCTTTACGTTTTTACTTGTTTGTATGTACTTTGAGCTTCGTGGGGTACTGTATGGGATTTACGTATTTTGTTTTTCATTTCTGTTTTTTTTCTGGTTATAGAAATTCGTTTTGTAATAGAAACAAGATGGGTTCACATTTGCAAGAATATATTAATGGTTGTATCATCATGATAACTAATAATTGCAATGTTTTCTAAAATTTCACCGCGGAAACTTTTGCTGCTAGTTCTTTTGTCGCATATTTCGCGTGAAGACGCTTGCTAATGGACATTTTTTTCAAAAGTTTCTCAAGGAGCTTTCGCGAAAGACCTATAAAGCGTCATACCTTGAAAGTTTCCACCATTGGATGTGTTGTGTTTTGACCTAGATGATACGATCAGTCGAAAAGCCTGTCGATCGAAGCTTATATTGTTGGAGTTGTTTTGCAACGGGAAATTATAGTTGTAAATTAATTTATGTTTTAAGTCGATATTTATGTTGGTTCATGCTATGTCGTGTTAGGTTTGGAAACAACCAAAAGTTTGGCAAGGTTTCATCAAATGCTGTCAGGTGAGATTAACTTGGTACCTGTATTTCCCGGTTACTTTCTGGCGTGTTTGTTTTAAATGCATTATAGCCTCGCACTGCCAAAAAAAAGCTGTTTATTTTTCAGGTGACGTATAAAAATTTCGGTTTTGTTATCCCTGTGACCGTTGTTCTTATATTTTGCTTCCCTTTGGATGAAGTGAATATTAGTTGAATATTGGCTGCTTTCTGGAGATGTAAGAGGATGAAGCACTAGTCTAACATATCTGATCAAAACTGAAAACTTTTGGACGTCTTTTGAATCTGAATGTTAATCATATCATTTGAAAATCTGCAAATCAAATAGTTGTAGCATGTAGCTAAAATTCGCGAAAATTAATTCCCTTTCCGCCTTTGAAAATGCCGATTCGCGAAAATAAATCCTCGCGAAATTTGCTAAAAATCCAATTTTGCGAAATACAATTCCTGTTAAATATTCTTGACAAAGGTTGCTTCACTGTGTATTGTATTAATTATAATTAAATTTATTCTCACGAAACAGTAAATTTTCCGACTCGCGAAATTTGCTCCCGAAATGTTTCAATCATCGTAATTCGTGAAAATAAATTCCCGCGAAATGCCAGAAAAATATGCTCGCGAAAATTAATTCCTTTCAGGTAGGTTAAGTAAAGTTTTGAAAGCATTATGTTTTTTATCTGTGTATGGTATCCATCAGCGCGGATGTTTTCCCCAAGCTATGAAACAATATCCTTGAAAGGGGCTGTTTGATTTTTGATTGAATAAGGCTTCTTTAACGTCATAAATCAAAGGTCCTAATTAAGGTTTACTTTTTTTTTAGTAAACCCACATGATTAGTTAGCTAGCGTTCTGAATTAGTACATTGCAATATCTTGGACAAAATATATTGGACAAAGGCTATTTTTTTACCAAAACTCACAACGGACATTTTCCATTTTTGCTTGCAGAACCAAATGATAGCCAAAACCGCTGAAACCATTTATGGCACGAAGTAGGTATCCATGAAGGAGCGAGGCGATGCTGACATTTTCCTTTTCTCGGCTATGGCAGAACCAGCAGGTCTTTTTTAATTGATCCACCCGCAAAAAAAAAATTAGGCCACGCCCATTTTGAGGCTCTTGCAAGCCTTGTACAGTGGTGCATGCATCCAAAATACTGTTTTTCGAAATTTGATACATAAAACCGTCATACGCAATCCCAGGCACCCGCCCTGATTTGCGCCGCTCTTTCCCTCGTTCAATAAATAATCCTTTGCTTGTGGGTTGGCATTATGCCATTTTTTGACGCAAATTCCAAATATATTTTGTCCAAGATTGTGCATAGCTTTTGCTGCTTTTATCTTAAAACATGTCAGTGTTTTGTCATTTCTTTTAATTGATGTTTAGTTTTTGGTAGTGTCATGTGGGATGTCCTATCGATGGATATAGTGTTGTTTTGAACTTCCAATTTTGCTTTAGATGACAAAACCACAATCCTTTCCTGTTGTTCTTCAATTGCCCGCTAAACAAATGGAAGAAGTTCTTGCGGTGGGTGACATTACTTACTTTGATAACTAATTTCCTATATATGTTATGTGTGAATACCTTTGTTTTGTAGGAACTTGTTGAGTAGACCGATTTATGTACATGCTTGATTGAAATGGACGACATCCCTAGGTGAACTCTTGCACATTTAAGAACAAACTCTCTCAATCTCTTTTATGTTCCTCTTGGTTCATGTTCCGTACTGATGTACGTGCGAATACTGGTCGTTACTGGCGATATATAGCATATCCCGATGGAATCGCTTTCTACAAGAGAACGTGCTTTCTACGTAATTCCTTATATTTTCTAGTTCATCACAACTTCTTCGATGGATCTTTTTTTTTCCCTCGTCATTTGTTTATAAAATATGTAGGCTGGCATATCAAGCTGGTGCTATCCTTTGAACCCGAAATATAGTATCCACGTCCTTCGTGAGGAGAGTGTTATTTTCTGGAACTTGTTATTTTCTGGAAACAGTTCACCCTACTAAGTAATGTAACCACTGCTTAATGATCTGCTGTTTTTCTCTTCCGTTTTGTTCGTTTCAGAGTAGTCCTGATATCAAAGAACAGCTGATCCCTCATATTGAAGGACTAACAGTTCACCAGGTAATATGTGTTGTTTCTTTCGTTCATATTGTTGGTCTGTCTTCGTTCTTTTTCATTAGAGCTTACTCGGTAATTGCCGAAATTCAAGGAAAAAAATCAAATTTTTAGGACTTTCGCGACAAGGCGACTTGTTTACATGAAATTGGTTCAGAATTTAGTGCTCTTTCTGACAGGCTTAGCAGCTTTGCCTAAAAACACGCAGAAGTTCTTGGAATTGAGCTGTAAAGATTTGTGCTAGAAATTGATCCCAATGACGAGAATACTCGTCACCGGCAGGCAATAGTGAGGTTTCGCAAGCCAAACCTGCGACGGCGACGTTACGTAAGCGCGTTCGAAAGTTGCGTTTTCATTCGATTGCTCTAGGGAAACTCCGCCGTTCTCTCCTTTCTACAACGTTGATTTTTCAAAACAACGTCCTAGAAATCAGCCACGACGTTCGAATTACGTCAACGTCACCGTCCTAGATTTGATTTGCGAAACCTCACTAATGTGTGAAAGCCGATTATGTTAAAATTAGTTTTGTGAATTTCCATGCAAGGTCTTATTTCATTGGCTTTTGTTTTCGCGTTTTGCAGCGAATTTTATCGTGTTTCTGTTCTAGCGTGCCCACATCCCAAAGACTGTCTTCAATATCCTTGGCAGTGAATTGAAGGTCTCGGCGCCAGAAATGCCGAGTAGTGGTGGTGTCTCCAGTAACGAAAAAAGGAAGAAGAAATCAGACGGAAGCAAAGAGAAGTCTTCGAAGAAGAGAAAATACGCAGAGCCTTCTTCCACGACTGAAACTGCTCCCGCGGCTGGTGAGGGATGAGAACCTTGTTGGTTCACCTATGTTCATAACTTGAATGTTATGAAATGAAGACCGTCAAATCTAGTGACAGAGAAGAAAATTCTTAACGCGATTTTGGTATCGTTTACTTAGCTTCTGACCGTCGCTCCGGTTGAAATCGCCTTCATGAATGTAACTTTTATACTTTTCCATATGACTTGGACTGGGCAGGACATGTCCGTCGTTTTAGGACAATGAATGTAACACGTGGTGTGCATAGATCGAGTATATAAACATGCCTGACCTCAAGGTTTCTTCACGCGAATTTTATTGGTAAAAAAATCGCCAACATTTACCATATTTGTCTCTTTGCTGTGTCTTCTGCCCTGCTCCTACCCATTTTGATCAATGTAGAGTTTGCTAACATTGGCAAGCACAGGCATGAGCATTTTCCACGTTTCAGCGGATATCTGCGGCTGGAGAGAGAACATTTAGAATTTTTAGCCACATATCGCACAAGAAACTGTTAAATCGTAGCTAATTTCTTTGTTTAGTGTCATATGCACCGTTCTTGTCCTGTTGTGGTTTGCTTGACCCAACATTTGGTTGCTACTAAGTGCAATAAGTTAATGCGGAATCCGCTGTTGTGCTTAGCAGTCATTTATGTACCGTTAAACCGAAAAGGGTTGTAAGATATGGCCAAGAAATGCCATGAGCCTGATAATTAGTTGCTTTACCTGAAGACCTTCAAGTTTTTTCATTATCCATACACCCTCAGTTACTCGCATAAATGAATGAATGTATGTATGAATGAATAAAGAGAAGCCAGTATCAGAAAAAAACTTGTTTTACGTCTCAAATGCCAAGAAAATCTGGGAGATGTCCCTATATATTTTTATTGACGATCTTTCTTTTGGATATTTTCATGTAATATTGTCCAGCGATGCTCTCACATCAGTCAAGATCACTCTCCATCATGTACCGAAATCGGTCCTGAAACAGGTAGAATGTCAGGAAATCTTCAAGAGAATCTCTTGGGAAGCGGAAAATACCAGACTGGAAACAAGAATGTAGGAATCCTTGCTCGAAACCTCCATTCTTTCTGGTGATTTTTTTTCGAAAACTGTGCCCTTAGCTGTTCTGGAGTTACTTTATTCTGTGCTTTCATAGTTTTTATTGTTCCTGCTACCTGTGCGGATAATTTTTCGCAGTGGCTTTTAGCAGTATTTTTTGGATAGCTTTCTCGTGGCTGAAAGAGGACTTTCGCAGCTCTGTATATGTGGCTTCCTGTGGTCTTGTTTGAAACTTTAGTTGCGTTACACATCATGTGAGGTTCTACAATCCTAGCATGGATGTGTAAAATGGTTTGTACACCCATAGCCATCTTTTCGGAAGCTTCGCCATCCTCCAACAATGTCTGAACAGGTTTAAGCTGAACCTTTCCAAAACTTTTGCTGTCACCTTATTGTTGTTAAGTTTTTCTTTCTGTTGCCAACTAAAAAGTGAGTTTCCAATATTGCCTTCAAGGTCCCACCAATTGTATCTTTATCGTATTACATTTACGTTGTCGTCCGACAATTCTTTCCTGGATTTCAAAGAAATCTGAAGTTCCCAGACACTTCCTGGCAAACATCTTGAAAGCTTGCACACACAATTTATGACGTCTCTCGATGCTCAGTGTTTCAGCTCTTCGTAACTAATAGCAGCTCTTGAGTGATTTTGTGAAGCTTCTGAAAACGAATGACTCGTGATGTACTACCATAACAGACAGCATCGGTGCTTCCTAATCGAAACTCGGCTGTTTGATTTCCTCTCTATAAATTGGTCGTTAAAGTTTTGATATAACTTCTTGATCATTGGCTAGTATAACATATTCTAGAAACCAAAAGCTTCCATGGCTCCTCCCTGAACCCATTGCGATGATTGGGGCTACACTCCCTGAACCCCTACTTGGCATTCGCCAGCAGCGCAGCACTGCCTGGAAACACACATGACAGATGTTCCGCAGTTTTGCATGAATCTGGTGCTCATGCATGCAAGTAATTTCCATTACAGTTCATTCAAATTGCTTGCCCGTCAAATTCATGGGATCTTGTCCTGTTCGGTAAAGCATCTCTGCAACCTGCTCACTACTCACCAACAGGTTGAAATGATCCTGCGTTTTTCTTCTCGATTGAATAGTTATTCGAATTCTATTATCCCCTTTGTAACTGGTTGCTAGTTATGCTAGCAATTATCTAATCAGATTAGTGACCCAAGTATACAAGAAGGCAAGGTGGCGTGTGCGCCTTGGATGTGCGACAGGCTGGCTCTCTGTCTTCTAGTTTCTATAATTGTGGTAAAAATATAAGTGGACAAGCGGACAATATGGCTTTTGCCAGTCCCCACAAGCAAAAGACTTATGATTTATCCAGCTGTGGAGAAAATCAAGCCTCCATGGGTTGACGATTCGGTTTGACGGATTGGACTTTTAGGACTTCGAGTGACTATGAAGACGAGAAGGGAAAATGGCCCCCTTTCGTGACAACGCCCACTTTTTCGGGATGTTGCCAATTACATGTACTTACAACCGTCTGACGTGACTGGTGAACACGTTTTGGCAATGAATCCGTGCTAGTTTGATGCTCTCTACCATATTATAGCCATGAAATCAGTTGATAACATGAGTTTATCAGTGTTGCAGAAATGTGATCAATGTATGGAAAATCATGGCATAGAAAATAGACTGAAAATGCCAAAAGGCCATAAATGTGTTGCCAAGATAGTACTAACGATTAGCTTTTTTCTTTAGCCAGAGCTTTGTGTGGGAAGGGTTTCACATCGCAATTTCACTTGCACTACAGACTTGAAATCTGGACCTCCTATACTTTGCCATAACATTAAATGCGAAAAATTTGAACGAAAGAATTTCGGACAAACTATTTTCGAACACTTTTTGCAAATGTTTGGATGAATTTCGAACGTTTCTACACGTGGGATTTCATTAGAATACAGAGATGATTTAGCAAGTTGCAGGTGAGTTAACCAATCCCTGCAGAAACATCAGCGACACTGCATATGTTAACATATCAGAATTACTCCAGAGGGTGCGGCAGACAAATCGGATGAGGCTGTGCTTCAACTTGACGACGATATCATAAATCGTTAACGGATTATGATGATATTGATTAAAGTTATGGGCTATGGATATTTCAGACAACAAAACATTGCATCTAATCAGTGGATACCATGGCTATACAGATAGCAAAATGAAATGCGTCTTACCTTGCTTCGCTCATTTTCGTGCACAGCTTATTTTCGCTGCAAGCCGATGCGCGAATATTTGATTGCGCGAAAATACCTATTTTTCGTGCATTTGGGCGCGCGAAAATATGATTTGAAAGAAAATTTTTATTAAGACGCAGTTGTACAAAAATTTAATTAAATTGCGCGAATCTTTGTTTATCTTGCCTTGCAATACTGAGAACCTGCGGAAAAGTTGGAAGGAGCAGAGGGAAATTGGCCAAATTAATCACAACTGCACATGAGCACCTATTTGCAGGCTGTTTGTTTTTCTATAAATCAGTGCGCAAAAAAATTGAGCTTTATTCTTCTGCGTGAAAATTAGATTTGCCACAATCCTGCGCGAAAATTAAATGCGCGAAAAACTCTCACGAAATTTGAGTGAATTCAGGTATTTGACTTCTTTACTTATTTTTATCTACAGCCAATTAGCGTACGATCTTCTAAGTTTCACCGTCTTCTAAGTTCGCCAGGTGACGTTTATTTGCTTCTCAAGTTCGTACTTTTAAACTGTGGTACAAAATATCTATGGAAGGGGGCAGAGGAGGCTTTATTCACACCTCTCCGTTTTTCGGCATCTAAAGAATTTTTGTCGTACTTACCTGTTCACATCTGACCCGCCGTTTTTCTTACCGTCACTGCCGCTGGTTCATTGCTAAGACAAAGGCTGGAAAGGCCTTCAATCTTCGTCAAGCATAGCATGAACATTTTTTGACTAATTGCAGAACGCTAGGGTCCAAAAAAGTGACGGTCTACAAAAGTATACCTCTAGCGTTTTCCAATTTCTACACCTTTTGCAGGTTTTTGTCTCTGGGCTCGTATCATCACGGCTGTCGCTTGGATACCACGCTAATTTTCCTTTCGCTCAGAATCTTTTCGCCACTGAGGTACGAGTTGGTGATCGACATCGAGTCGGCGCTTGGTACCCAGGCTATCACGGCTACGGTTGTAGTGACAAGTGTAAACAACAACAATATGAAAAAAAGAAAAACAAAAAAAACAACAAAAAAACGGAGGTTAAACTGCTGGTAAGTGAATATGACTATGGTGAAATTTACGGCTCTTTTCTTGCTGATAGCGATGTGAAGACGGTGGTGGTATTTGGGCAGCCAACCTAAGATTAGATAGATGCCTCAGTCTTCGCATGGAGCCTTGAAGTCCTGGAACCATGGGGTCTTGACACCTCTCCTAATCCTGTGCTACAATCATGGACAAAAGGTTTTGAGATTTTATGTTTTCCTGCCCAGATGGTGGTCTTTTCACTTGTAAGTTGAGAAAATGTAGTCTTGGTATAGGTAGTGAGTGAATGACATTTGCATCCTATTCATAATTTTGTATACTGTATAGTAGTACTTTGCTGGACTCCGTCCTCTTCTCTCTACCCGTCCCCCTCCCCCCAAGACAATAACTTTGCATACGGTATAGCATTACTTTGCTGGACTCCCGATCCTCTGACACGACATACAGGGGAAAGCGGTGGGTACAAAAGTCGGGTAGCCCGGGTAGCTCGGGTAATAAAAACATGTGCCCTCAAAACATGGCTTCTAGTAGCTCTGACGTGACTGGTAGTTTCGAATGTTGTGGAATATTCTATTGGCATGACTGATAGTTTCGAATGCTGTGGAATATTCTACGGACGTGAACTGATTGTTTCAAATGTTGAAGGATGAAATTTCATGTGAATGGTTTAGATAGAGGTAAAAGGGGGGAGGGAGGGGGAATTTTGTGATCTTTAGTGAAGTTTTTGATGCAGAAAAAAAACAAAACGCTTTTCACTATAGAAAAATGTTCGTGTGACTATGAGCAAATGTGTTTTGCTAATTCAGGATGTGGATTTTTTCTGAATAGGGTTAAGAAACAAACATTTTTAAGATAGTCCTCTTGGTATGCACAAGAAGAGAAAAATTTTCCTCTTTGCGAAACTTTGTTTTAATTTCTGTCAGAAGTACGAATTAAAATCAACAATATGACGCTCTTTCTCTACCTTAAGGGAAGAAATTTTCGCGGGAATTAATTTTCGCGGTTGAGCATTTTTGGAGGTAAAAAAGGGAATTCAGTTTCGCGGATTTGGCCCAAAACCGCGAAATCCACAAAATTTTCTTCCGCGAAAATTTCTTCCCTTAAGGTAAATCGTGAAACTGAAACGTGCTGGAATGTAACTTAAGGCAAAAAAGCAAAAAAAACAAAAACAAGAAAAGTAGCATAGCTGCCACGTCTTCATGAGAAAGGTATATCCTGAGAACACTCAGGAATGTTCAGGAATGACGATTTATTTATCCTAGTGATAATAGGTACGTTCTCATTGCCCGAATGTCAACAAGTTTCTTTCCTACACGAAATTATATGAGAACATGCCACTGAGGTATACTTCCACTCTATGTGTT
>JAOBRC010645897.1:0-10711 GCA_027575255.1 Scolionema suvaense
TAGTTGTAAAGTGCAAGGCAGCTGAGTACAATAGGATATATCTTCTTATTTCTCTTTGTGTGTGATTCCATGATACCGCATTGTGTCAAGTTTATGCTGCGTTTTAGTTTTGATAAGTACTGTCAAGGAATATTGGCCAAAAATGATATTATAACAGATGATAGAGCTCATTAAAACATGACATGTAGTTTTTATTTCACAACAAAAGCTTGTGTAGTTCAAGAGATGTTTAGTCTCAAAGTCCAGCAGCTGCCATCTTACCAATAATTATATGTGACGTCACTGGGGCACAACTCAAATTATCTAAACTTTGCTGCCAAAATACTCCATATTGAATAATTGTGAAGGATTTTCTCTTTTATTTCCTTACACAGCTAGGTAATGTGTTAAAGATCCACTTGAGAAAATCATGTTAGTATATGCATTACTAAGGAAATGGCAACACTTAGCAATGTGCCTCGATGACATCATCAGAAATCAAGATGGTAGCTGATGGACTTTGAGACTGAATATCTCTGGAACTACACAAGGTTTTGTCATGAAATAAAAACTGCATGTCATGTTTTAATGAGCTCTATCATCTGTTCAAATATCATTTCTGACCACTGTTCCCCTTTAAAATAGTTTTGAAAGGCAACATCAAACTGAAGAAAAAATATTCCCAGTTCAAGTGCCCGTTTTACGGGAACAAATTTTGGGTAAAGAGCCTCTTGTTTTAGTTGCACTTTCGAGGTAAAGCAACTGACAGAAATCATGCTCAATATCACGAGCGAACATGGCAAAAGCTTCCAGCCGGTCTGCAATAATAAACAGATAAGCTGTTTCAGGGAACAACAATGGCGGCTAAGTTTATCACGCAAATTACCAGCGATCGATCAAAGAAAAGGCAGAAAAGAGTGATCAGGTTTTTGATGTGAATAAAAATGCCTGGGTGAGGTTAAAGATCAGACAGGATTTATAATTGTTAATGAGCCTTGAGAAAGACAAGCATACCAATCTATAGGCGAGATTCTGTGCGTCTGGTTTGCACATTATTGCTGCTCAATCATGTTGGCCTCTGCCATGGAGTGCTTGGTGAGAGTAATGAAGGGAGATGCCACTTAAAGTTACCTGCTGTGCAAAATTTTTGGTGTGACCTAGAGGATGCGAAAGTGCCCTAAATCAATGTGAACGGCTGCTAACAAGTCCTGATCGATCTGACAAAGTGCGGATTCACTTGACAGACTGTTCTATAGAATTCGATTAAAATAAGCTGTATCTGATCAAAAAGGGCACTTTTAAAAGAATTTTGGGAAGGACAGTGTCTAATATTTGGACTCTTTTTCTTTGTAAGATAGGGCTTATACAGTGGGAAGATGTTTAAAAAAAATGCACTTTGCATCTCATTTTTACGACTTGAAAAGCTGATTTTCTTTTATCTCATCGTTAACTGCCCAGCACTCATGAAGCTCCTCAGTGTTGCTGTATCATTGCAACACAGACAGGGAATCTCAACCTGCTATCAAAGTGAGCATAATCTTCACCCAATTCTCCTGACTTTCTCAGAAGTGTAGCTATTTTAGATGATGCTAGGCAGCTTCAAATTTAACTTATTTTCAGCCTGAAATGAAGTTGAACTTTCAGTCTTCATGCTAAACCCATTGCGTCCAAGCTCCAAGTTTTAGGGAGGGCAGTTGTACCCCATGCTGTTATTCGCCCGGCACTTGCAAATCCTGGGTAGAACCTGAGTAGTATATAAAAAATTTATGTAATTTTTTGTAACTAGTTTTGCTCTGTGGAAAGCATGATTATATTGGTTGGATTATTGAATTGATTGCATTATTGAATTGTAGTAAAATTTTGAAAAATGTTTTATTAAGTGGAAGGGATCTAAAGTACAAATTTTGAAGGGGAGCAATGGTCAAAAATGAAATTTTAACAGATGATAGAGCAGAACAAAACAGGATTTCCCATCAACAGCATAGCAAAAGCTTGCTTATTTCTGTAGATATTTGCTCTCAAAGTCGAGCAGTTACCATCTTTATTTTTCATGATGTCATGGGAGTCCGTTGCCAAGCATTGCTATTTCCTTAGTAATACAAAACCTAGTGTTATTTTCTTTATTGGATCTTAAACATATTGCTTAGGTATATGATGAAATGAAAGAGACAACCCTTCAGAATAATTCAATGTGGAGTACTTTGGTAACAAAATGTAGATAATTTGAGTGTGACACCAGTGATATCGTGCATAATTAGTGGCAAGATGGTAGCTGTTGGACTTTGGGGCGAAATATCTCCGGAACTACACAAGCTTTTGTCATGAAATAAAAACTGTGTGACACGTTTTGTTGAGCTCTATCATCTATTAAAATTTCATTTTTGACCATTGCTCCCCTTTAAGACAGTAGCCATGCGTTGTCCCTTGCAACTGATTATGCCTCCAAAAATCCTGGTCTTTGTACGGCTAATTCTAACCGTATACTGTATCAAAAAGAAAACGTTTTGGGGGTTGTCTGGGGGTAAGATACATTATGTGTAACATTATGTGGTACATCTAATCTAAGAAATGAGCTTTCTGCAATGAAGATGTTTGCTTCTTGGAATGGTTTTCTGAAGAATATTGCTGCTTCCATCATGAAATCATCAGCAACTAAAGGTGGACCAGAAATTTACTCTGTGAATGAGGCTACAACACCAGACAAAATTCTTTTTCTGAATTTATCATATCTTGGAGACAAAGGTGAACGACTTGTGAAATCTGACCACATAAATTACTTTGCTTATTAAATGCAGATATACAGATTGAAATCAGAGTAGTTTTTCAGACAACTAAAATGTCATACTTAACCAACACAGAGGACAAAACACCATTACTCAGCAAATCTTTTCTAGTACCCTATAATCTCGCATTAAGGCGCCGGTGCCAATATCCAGATATTTAAAATTTCTGCATTTTCAAGTTTAGAAAATAGGGCCGCATATAGGCGCCGGGCGGCTATATTTTTTTTTACTAAATATCACTTTGAATTACCTTATTCTTTAGCCTTGTTTATAAGGATTCCATAGTAAGCAAATAAAATACTGTTTTGGGGCTTCGTAACAACTTAAGAAACCTCACTGATTAAAAGACACATATAAGATATCTATAAGTCTGGCGGTTCTATGAAAGTTTGCGTGTCAGGAAAACGCGAAAACGAAGAAAGAGACTGGAGGTCTCTTGTTTAGTGACTGTGAAGGTATCGGAGCATGTGGCCTCAAAAGTAGAGCCTATTATTAAAGACATATGTAAAAGGCTAATTGAATATATATGCTTTATGAAAATTGTCTTATTTATGTAATTTCTCACTGTCAATATAAGAAATCTGATATTTGAAAAACAGGGCCCGATAAAGGCACCCCGGATATTAGCGCCGGCGCCTTTATATGGGCGGCGCCTTTATGCGAGATTATAGGGTATATGAAATTTCCTGTCTTGCTTGTGGTGCCAACTATGTAGGCAAAACGTACCGTACATTACATGAAAGAACTGGTGAACATTGTTGAGGTGACAGAGGAAGTGTTATGTAAAATCATGTAGATGTTTTCATCACACTTAAGACTTATTCTGCACTGATCCTGAATTGTTTTTCTCTGAAACTGCAGTGCAACCATTTAAAGCCAGGGACTTTCAGTTTAATGAAATTAGAAAGACTACCAAAGTAATTGCTCAAGACAGTGTGGAATACTCTTCTTTTCAAAGAGCCACTTATGATCAAACATCTCCAGCCAGTACGCAACTCTGGGTTGAAAGCATCTAAGGAGTTCCACTTGTTCTGACTATTACTTTAATTGATTGCCATTTCTTGTTCAGTCTGTTGTGTCAAAGTCTTGTGCTATAGCTTGTTAGTTGCTTGAGAATGACTTTGAAAGATGTCGATTATGTTAAATAGCTGCATGCATTTTTTGTCTAAATATTAGGCCTAATGAACTTACTCGGATTGAGTTTTGTGTTGTATTTATTAAAACTGTCGAATGGTAGTGGATTAAGGAAATTTTACGTTGGTGCCTCCCATTTCACTGCTGCCACTGGTGGTGGATGGATCCCTACTGCTTGAGCCACCTGTGCAAAATTGCTCTCGGCCTCAGGATAATTAGTTTGATCCCGAAATTGGCAGCGCATGTTCGGCAGTGTCTTTAATATATTGATGTGCAAATATAACCTACTAGCACGGTCAAGAGGGTCCAGTTTTGTTCAGCATTTTTGCCCCTGTACCAAAGTCCTTAGAAGGACTTCCTACTCCTAGTCAACAAAATGTATAAGATTGAAATTGCCAAGCTTATGTATTGTGAACACCATAAGGTGTATACTCTGTTCGCACTTCCCTAGCAATCAAATTATTTCAATCCTTAGGTATTCCTCTCTCTTTTTCGATCACCTAACATTTTTCCTCAATTAAAAAATTGATTTTGATATGTAGAAAATACCAATGATAAGTTACAGCTACCCCACTTTTCAGTCTTGTGACTCCAAGCATCCTATTTCCTAGAAGTAATAATGTCTCTGACTTGTTTTTCTATTAAAGTGTGGGTATCTTTGGTTTACAGCTTAGAAACAAGTTAAAGTCTCATGCAGTGTGTTTGTAGAAAATAGGCCTTGTTTTGGATTTACCGTTGTTCATCTGTTCAAATACGTGCCAGATTGCATCCACAGGAGCCACCACAGGTCATGTACTCATTGAATGGTGATGGCAATTTTCTTTGAGGACTGCATTAATTAGTAATGCACCACATTCTGTTGTTTAGCCAATTTTACTGTACAGAGAAGTTTCTATTGAAAATGTTAGCTGTTATCGTGACTTGGCCAGGGGAATGACCAGGCAGTAAGCATCCAACCTGTGCTCAATAAATCAGTCAGAATAGGTTGAATTGGACGAACATTTGATTGTTCGAACCTATTTATGAATGAAGTGTAGCCACACATGAAAAGTGATTTGAACGGTGGGGAAGGGGTGGAGGAGGGGATGGTGGGAGACAGAAGCATTTGACCATTTGAATTGTAGTGGGGGTAGGTTTGTAAGACCTCTCAAACAAATTTAGTTGTTCCCTATCCAGCCCGTCAAATTTTACCATCTCAACCCGGAGGACGGAAAAAAAAAATGCTTTTTACCTCAATCTAGCTAAGCTACCGGCTATGCAGCTGTCTCTCCGTAATGCTTGTTTGATGAATCTTTGGTGTAGTGAACTGTGGGATTTTTTAAACTTGGGCCCCAGTACAGGGACGAGACTGAGGCTCTCAGAAGCTAGGCAGCCTTCACAGTGCTCTGATCTATCGTAGCACGTGCTGCAGCCATGCACAATTCCTATTCCTTTGAATTATTAATCACTTGTGGCGCAGGGGATAAAGCTATTTGTCCCTTTGCGAATGCACATGTAATCTATTGGAACACATGTCATCTCATTCTTATTTACATTTTTCAATCTTCTGGCTACCGAGCCGGCGGCACTGTTTACCATCATGGCAACTGCCCCACATGAAAAACATTCATGGTTTTCTGAGGTCTATCCCAATTTCTGATGGACAAATTCGCGGAACTCATTGAATGTGCCCAATGTCCATTGCGATGAGTCTCTTCAAGTGAGAGACACATTTTATGCGCTATGATTTGTGTGGAAAATCAACGGAAAGTCATAGAAGCTCTCGGCGACTGGTGTGGGTTGTCAACCATAAATAACAAAGTTCGGGCCGAATGCCAAAAGAGAAGCTTTCACCCGGGCGCTGGATAGGAAAGAAAATACATTTTACACTTTCCTAAAGGGGAGGCTTCTCACATATTCTCTGACAAAAGTAGCAAAGCATGCATTAGAATTGGGGCTTATACTCCCATTTCAAAAGCTACTATGGTATCTCTAATAATGCACCCTATCAGCCTTCTTTTGATTGAAATGACTCGACCAACAAGCTCTGTGGTACCGTCCATAGTTTGATATTTGATTGTATATGGTGCTTTCCTTTTTGCAGATGAGAACAGTAATACCTTAAACTCTCATCTAAGCCCCATCATTCGAATAAGTCCCCCTCGAATAAGCCCACACCCTAAAACCAATTCCTGACAAATAAGCCTGCACCCTCAAATAAGCCCCCATGGGGGTATATATATATTTGAATTGTTGAGAAAACACATTAATGACAATGCAGTTCACAAAATTCAACTGTTGAGCGTCTATATACTTATTACTTATTGCTTATACAAATTTGGTTTTTACAACAGACTTAACCACTCTGTCCTGCTTTATCACTTCGTGAAGCCTAAGTCAAAGTGTGTTAAGCCTTTTCTATTCAAGAAGCTTCTTGTAAAGAATATTAGATACCCTCTTGCTTGCTGTCACTGCATAGTACTTGGCAGGAACAACTAAACCAACTTCTCGCTTTTTTCCCAGTGACTCCGGCCATTAGTAGAATTCCTGGGACAGCTTTAAGGAACTGGTCGTTAAGGTAGAAATTTTAGTGGGAATATGTCCAACTAGCGATTTACAGTCGTCCCTCAGAAAAACGCCAATAGCATTTCTATCGTACTGTATCGCCTCTTCTTTGTGATCTGAATGACACAAATTCTTGGCTCATGGAAGGAAACCATCTGTCTTTGTAAATGTGGTGACCTTGGATAGCTGTATCAAACTTTGCTACGTTAGCCATTTTGTATTTTAAGGTTTTGTTCGCGCCATTTTTAGCAGCTTGCTTGTGTTTGAGCAGAGATATGCTTATCTCTGGTTTGGTTTTCTATGATACAAGAAGAATTGCTTTTTGTTTGAATGCCACGACATAAACAATGCAATCATAGATGCAAGTTAGTAGCTAGAACGTCGAGAGAAACAGTTGAGCAGTAACAATGATTGCTGAGGAAAGTTCTATCCAATTGGCTTTGCACAAAGGAAGCAAAGTTAAAATTTACTCTTTAGCATTGAAGCTTGAAGTTGTTGTGCATGGTGAAAATCAAAGTTCTAGCCAAGCTGCTGCTTTCAAATTTAAAGTTGAGCGACACTCTGTGTGTGTCTGGTGAAAGAAGAAAGCTGATTTAGAAGCCCTGCTGTAGTCTTGTGGAAACAAGAAGTGCATTTGTATAGAAGGAGGAGGATGCAAGCCTTTTGAGTGTTGAGATGGAGGAAATTGTTCTTGATTATATTTTGGACAGGCGCATGAAAGGACTGCATGTTTTGAGGAAGTTTGAGGAAGTTGGTTTTGGTGAAGGCAAAAACAGTGTACAAAGAAATTCGTGATAGGAATCCTGTTCAAGATGCTCTGCAGTTAGAAGCTAGCAAAAGTGGATTCAGAAATTTATGCAGCATAGTAACTTGTCTCTGTGGCATCCAACTTCGTTCGCACAGAAGGACCCAGATATCTAAGTTAATAAAGTTGTTTCTACATACTCTGTGTCCGCCGCTCGCGGGAAAAGTTTGTGTATGACCCATCTGACATCATAGCATTTGGACGAGACATCAATATGGGCAGACATGATTGCGAATACAACTGTCAATGTGACGGGAACCATCACCATGAAGTCGACTGGGCATAAAAAGTTGCATGTTACTGTGGGTCTAGCTGCGAAGGGTGATGGAACTAAAATCAAACCGATGCTAGTCTTCAAAGGAAAACCGCATGAATGTGAGGCGTTACAAAAAGTATTTGGTGCACAGTGCATTGTAGCTTCTAGGAAGAATGGATTGATGGACACTAACCTCTCACGGAGGTGGCGAAGTGCAGTGCTCGGTCAGTTTTCGTTTCGTTGTCGCCTGCTTTCTTGGGACACTTATGAATGTCACCTTCAGCTTGCTGCTCAATTATCGCTGAAAGCGAAGAATATTGACACTGCTGTTATACCTGGAGGGTGCACCAAGTACATCCAAGGCCCGGATGCTTGCTGGAATAAGCCGTTCCAAAACATTTGCATCGAACTTTATGACAACTGCCTTGAAACTGAGGGCATTCACAAAAAAATGGCTGCCGGCAACGTACGGCCACCACCCATCATACCGCTTTAAGCCTAAATGCTTGACAACAACTGACATACGATGTAATTCGTAATCCTTTTCAAAGTTGTGGATTGACGAATGCTCTTGATGGAAGTGAAGATGTAGGCATGAAGGGTAGCCCTGCAGCAGTGGTGGTGTGATATTGGAAGAGCAATTAAAATTAATGCATGAAACTGAAGAAAATCCTTTTATTGCTGATGATGCTGATATTTTGGATGCAGCACCTCTTGACTTGCAGATTGATGCTGATGAAAGTGACGATGACTTTACAAATATAGCAGAGTAACGGTTTTTGAGAAAATGAAACGTTTTTCTTTAAAACGATAGTCGTCAATCTGTTTACATACTCATCCCCACTGATTTTTTTCCCTTTCGTTCTATCATAATGCAAAGAAAGGGATGAGCTTTAGCTGACACTAAGCAAACCGAAAAAAACAGTTGCAAAAATATGATTTAATAAGCCCCCCTCGAATAAGCCCCCTCCCCAAATCCATTTCTGACAAATAAGGCCCCGGGGGCTTAGTCGAGTCTTTACGGTTATGGGGTACGAGAAGTTTTATCAATGGGGGGTAGTCCTGAATGGGGTGTATGTTTGAAAATGGGAGGGGTAGAAACCCCTCTGCAAGCATTTTAATGGACGCATTCTTCTGGCTTGGTTGTTCCTGCCCAGTCTGTTATCCCATTCAGTTTTGGGGTCCTCTGGTCTTTTTTGCCATGCCTCGCAAGTGAAGTTCTAGCTGTTTGTATTAACGACATGAAGCCTCCATTTTGTTGCAGTATGCTCATAGGGGGTACTGTGGGTCCCAGCCTCTCTTAAATTTTAACCCCTCTCAAAGTTGAAGCTAGCAAGGTGGGTCATGCTTATATTCTTTCAATTAATTCAATCTAATCTTTCAAGGACCAGACTCCTGCTGATTTTGTAGGCAAGACCCATTCCATCACCTTCGTCAAGTCGGGACACCGCTCAAAACATCAAAAACAGCCCCGTATGGGCTTTCTCCATCTCACAATGGACTGGAACTTCATTTCGGATCTGTCTGATAGTTACCAGTTCCCTCCCCATATTGCGATTACTGAGCTGAGACCCGATGTTGTAATTTACTCTAATACAAGCAGGCATGTACTGCTTATAGAGCTGCCCTGCCCTTGCAAGGAGAATATGCCCTGTTGGCACTCAGCCAAACTCTTTAAGTATGGGGCCCTCACAAAAGTGACTAAATCAAATGGTTGGAAAGTAGACCTGTTTGCTGTGGAAGTAGGTGCGCGGGGTTACTGCGCTGTTTCTCTCACTCAGTGTTTGAAGCGGTTGGGTTTCCCGAATAAATCTGCTTACGCATCTGCCAGATCTCTAAGTTGCTATGGAAGCTTCCTTCTACATTTGGATAGCGCGAGATAACCCTTCCTGGAATTGCACTCCTGAAGATCAACCGAAGTTGCCCGACCCGAGACGAAATAGCTCAGACTCACTGCCTACATGTACAACAAGGTTTCTTGGGAAGAAGAAGAAGAAGCCCCGTACCTTCTCATCAAGCGAGTCTCTGCGTCCAGGATTTGCAAATAAAGGCAATACCTGTTATGCCAATGCCATTTGTGCAAGCCCTGAGTGTATCAGGCAATCTATGTTATCACCTCTCCGCTACATCGTTTTTGTTACCACGGGTTGCTAAAGCCATTGCTCTTAACGTCTCTCTTCTTTCCTCATCAATCCATACTATCAGGGGTCAAAATAAGAGAATTCAGAGCATCCAGACGTTTTACGATCAATGTGTATGTAATAGAGGGTTACCAATAAATAATTAGGTGACACAAGTGCCAAAGTGGAAACTATTCGGATGTTTAGGAGAAATTGTCTCCATCAGCATCCTGATGTTATGAATTTTCATCCAGAAATGTCCTTCTGCTGGACCTTATTTTGACCTCTGTACTATCGACATAAGCAACTTTCTCCGAGCTATTTCCAGGTGCATATCTCTTTGCTGTAACCGAAACTTCGATTTCAACGCTCAACATGATGCTACCGAGGTACTTCAATTTGTTTTAGACGACTTGAAAGATGCCTCTGCACTGATAAGTGACATGGTAAGTTCGCAGCAGTTTTCTATGCTACACTTGTTCGTCACTTTCTTCATCCGCGGAAAGATGTGACATCATGTCCCTGTTGAAGAGAGTGTTGAGAGGTACTGTCAGGCCCAACTTTTGGTTGTGCCCTCTCTGCCAGTGTTTGCATTCCAGCACGAAGGAGACCCTAATCGTCAACGCTGGCAAGTTTCTCGTCCTGCACTTGAAATGGTACAGAGGCCATGGCGGTACTATCACCAAAGATACTAGACCTGTTTCGTGCTTGTCTGCTGGCCAGCCCCTCCTTCATCTTCCAGTAGAAGTTGAGGATGGTATCTCCTTTACCAGGACATTTTGTCTAGTGGCAACCATTAACCACTCCGACTCTGTGCAGACAGGGGGCATTACTGGGCTTATGTGGACTGTCCCAAGGCTGGTAATTTGCTACTGTGCAATGACGCTAGCGTCACCAAATCTAATATGCCTATATACCTTATTAACGGCACCTTCTGTTTACTTTTCTACTTGCATGTAGACTGAGCGCATTTGTTAGTCCTGAGATGTGTTATTCTCAATGTTTGGTGTCAAGAATTGTACATAGCAGAATAACTAATCGCTATTTTTTTGGATTTTTTTACATACGATTTCCAGTCTTGGTTATTTAT